>VSMD01120894.1:0-116605 GCA_008750895.1 Mirza zaza | reverse complement strand
AAAGTCAGTTAGTGGTAGAGTCAGCATTTGAACCCAGGTCTCTGCACTTCTGGGGTGGTTGCGCTACTCTGTGTGAAGTAGCTGGCTGAGTTGGGATCAGGTTGACTTTGTCATTGGAAGACTATTGGCTTCATTATTTGGCATTTATGGCCCACTGGTCTGCCTAAATCCTCCTAATTAGGTGACAAGTCTGATAGAATCTAGCAACAGACTCCCCTTCGGGAAGAGCTCTTGGTCCTCACGCCAGTGGTCTGCAGCTGGGGGGGATTTGGCCAGCCTCCACCAACTTGGGGTTTGAGGTCCAATAATTCCCTTTGCACAGAACTTGTCTACGGCGTCCAGAACTCTCACCACTGCCTAGTGAGCATGTCCTTTAGACCAGGTAGCCAGGAAGCCACTGTGAGAATCTGCCAGTGGGCACATCCAAATGGGATTGCTGTGGGCATGGAGAGTGTCAGTGGCTAATAGCCTCAGGAGGCTGCATGGTTATTTTATATAGGAATTAGGACATTTCCACCTAAGGAAATATATGTGGGAGGGAATAGATAGATGTCAAGATTGTTGGGATAGCTTGTGCTAGCCACGTGGCCCTGACTGAGCAGCTCTGGGGGGTGGGGCAAGCCACAGAGTGGACTTCACCTTGAGGGGCTCCAGGGCTGCTGACTACCGCCAGAACCTCAGGCAGCCCCTTCCGCACAGGCAACATCCTCACCCCGTGGTAAGCCCTACACGTTGCACTGTTCACTATCTAAACTGAAGAGTAGGAATCTGGAAAGGCAAGAAAGAAAGACAAAGAAAGGGCTGGTAGTGATAATATTCTAACAATAATAGCTTCCATGTACTTATATGTGCCAAGTACTAGGCTAACCCTCTTACCTACATGCATTATCTCATATAATCCAACAATTATCCCCATTTAAAAGATGAGAACACTGAGCCTTAGAGAAGTCAGCAAACTGCCCAGAAAGAATTTACTAAGCACTGTGGGATCAGTATGCCAAGCACATCGTGAAGTTCTTTATATACATAGGCTCATAGACAAGGCCTAATTAGTCCCTGGGTGGGACCTAGGAGGCTGGTATTATTTTGCCCATTTTTTTTCAGATGAAAACACTGAGGTTCAGGGAAGTGAAGGTTTTCCCAAAATTGCACAGCTAGGACGAGGGAGGACTAGGTTCAAACCTAAGTTAATCTATGGATTGTCAACTGTGCTACTCCAGCTCTGGCTAGAAGTTAGATAATCTGGGTTTTAGTGGCTGCTTTGCTTCATGTATATAAAATGGGGGTGTTGAATTCAATGATTCTGAAGTTCCTTATAGTGCTAATATCTCTGATTCTCTGAGGAAGAGTAGCCTGGAGTTTGGGAAACCCTCAGTGCTCTAGGTCCTGGGCCCATGTAAGCCTGCTGAATGGGGAAGGCCAGGGAGAGAGGTCAGTTTCTCATTTCCTCTAAGCAGAGTGTCTGGGGCAGCAGAAAGCCTCATGGCAGCCGCTTAGGAAGGCAGGTCCGGTGATGTGTTTTCCTAAAAAAGAAAATGTTAGGCCGGGCGCGGTGGCTCACGCCTGTAATCCTAGCTCTCTGGGAGGCCGAGGTGGGTGGATCGTTTGAGCTCAGGAGTTCGAGACCAGCCTGAGCAAGAGCGAGACTCCATCTCTACTATAAAAAAAAAAAAAACAGAAGGAAAATTAATTGGCCAACTAATATATATAGAAAAAAATTAGCTGGGCATGGTGGCACATGCCTGTAGTCCCAGTTGCTTGGGAGGCTGAGGCAGCAGGATTGCTTGAGCCCAGGAGTTTGAGGTTGCTGTGAGCTAGGCTGACGCCATGGCACTCACTCTAGCCTGGGCAATAAAGTGAGACTCTGTCTCAAAAAAAAAAAAAAGAGAAAATGTTGAGTTGGGTCACCTTCCTCTTTAGCTGCTTGTGTCCTAGCAAGGACTGAACTTTTATGGGCCGTAATTTGGTACAAAGGAAAACATATTGCACTGAGTTCAGCCAAGTCCTCTGTGCTGGTGTTGTTGGTGGATCTCACAGCCAAATTGCTGAGCCCAGCCAAGAGGCCTGTGGGAAGAAGAGTCAGATGGGGCCCGGACGCTGCCTTGGCGCAGCCTGGAAAGCATCTGGGTGGTGCCGTGGACTCCAGGTCAGGTCCGGGGTGAGCTGGCTCTGCTCCTTTCTGGCTGGATGACCATGGCCTTGAGCAAGTCGTTCAACCCCAAGGTTGAACCCTTTGCTCCAGAAACTGGCACACGTGCGAGGCCTTGTTTCACCAGTTCCCAAAGAAGTGAGAAAAGTAACGCTGTTAAATTGGGCCTCCAATAATATGGAGTCCAAAAGACTGACATTTATTTTGATTCAATTGTCTGCTACATATTTGGCATTAAAATATCCCTTGTTTTACCAAAAAGTGATGATGAATGTAGATGTAACAATTTTTAATTTTTAAAATTTCCTTACTTAAAAAATTCAAGTTAGCAATCCATAGATACTCCCCCAATTTTTTAAACTTGTTTGTGAAATCCCAAAACTAGAAATCACTGACACAGCTCCTCTGAATCTTAGTTTCTTCATCTGTGAAGTGGAGATGATCCAATAATTAGCTCTATTTGCTTTGCAGGGCATTGTCTTAGAAGTGAGGTCATATATAATTTGTATGTTTCTGAACCTTACTGCAATAGAATTATATTAATGCTTCTTTTTCATGCCAACTGCTACAGCCTCAGTCTGCTTACTGGACATTCGCCCTGGTCACAATGTTCCCCCCATCATTTCTGAGGGGTTTCCCAGGGTGCTGACTCACGTGTCATTGCTCAGTGTGAGGTCACTGCTCTGCTGGCACAGTTGTCACCACTGCTGGCTGGCTGTGAGACCCCCATGGTGAAGGTGAAGTGCTTGCCTTAAGCCAAGAGTCAGTCTTGGTGTTCACACCTCTCAGAAGAGGGGCGGCCACCCCGACATGCCCCCGAGTCTGGAGCACCCAAGGGCTGCCTCAGTGCTGGTTGTCACCAACTGGTGCTTCTCAAGCTGCTGCTGTTTCTGCCATGGCAAACAGTGGACGCCACACTCTTCAACAAATGCGTCGCCAAGGTCACCCTCCTGGCTCAGACCGCCCAGGCCTCTCCACACTGTGGTCCCCATACCATTCCCACACTTCCCCTCATCCAGTCCTGATGCTCATGCATTTTCTGCCCCTTCTGCAATGACTGACTATGGCACCCATTGTCCCCAAGAGAAGGGTCTCCCCGCCCCATGCTACAGGGGTGGTCTCATCCCAATGGCCTGAAGAGCCCCTAGTTGGCACATTGCCAAAAGTTGGGTCCTAATAACCCATGGTCCACCAGCACAGTGCCTGGCATGTCATAAGCATTCAGTGAGTGATAATTTCCCATCCTAAGTTTTTCGCTCTGTAAGAGCACAGGTTCAGGCACGGCTAGGACCTGGAAATCCCTCTCTCAGGAAAAGCCAAAGACTCTACCTGTGGTTAATGTGGGCTCGGGGTGGGATGAGAGCAAGGCCAAATGCTGACCTCCTACCCTGACCCTCAGAGGAGGCCCCGCCATGATGCCCACCCCAGAGTCGACTCCAGCAAATCCCGCGACACCTCCATGAGCGAAGGCCCAGCAGAGCTCTGAGCTCGCTGTTTGGACAGTTTACCCCGCCCTCTCCGTTCAGAAGCTCTGCCATCTGCCTTTAAATCACCCTGATTTCCAGCCTAGTGGGAGTTTTCTTCTCATTTCAAAGGGCCTGTGGTATCATCCATCTATGGGGACCAGTTGAAGAAGAAACTTTGGGGGTTTCCAAACCCCAGCAGCAGGGGTGGGGAGGCTGCAAACATCCCCGACTGGAATCAGGTCCTGTGGCTACACCCCTGCCCAATATGCCCTTGAGCAGGCCTGCAGGTGCGGCCGGGCTGGGGAGCTGGGCTCTGCAGGCCCCTGGGCAATGCCAAGGAAGAGGAGGGAGGATAAGCAAAGGGAAGGGGAACAGATCCAGGGTTCCCATAAAAGGACATGCACTTAAATCCCTTCATTCTGCAAAGAGGTATTTGGTGCCTATATATGTTGGACATGTTCCTGCCCATGAAGAGCCTATCTAGTGAGCCAGCCACGCAAGGTAGAGGGTGACTGCACATGCAGCAGGGATCGCGCCTGGAGACTTGGACACCAGACTTAGCTCAGCCTTGAAGATACTGAGTGACATTGGGCAAGCCACTCTCCCTCTCTGGTCCTCAGTTTCACCATCTGTCAAAAGAAGGTGCCCCGGTCTCTAAGGGCCCTGCCACTCTGGTCCTGGGTACCACGTGAGGCAGCAGAAGCCTTCCAGCACTCTGCGCCAATTAGTGCCCTTGGACCTGGGCTGACTCAGGGTCAGGGATTTTCACAGGTCTCACTGGTGAATGCTCAGCTTAAAATCCAGTGGAGGCTTCTCCCGTCTCATAGGGTACAGTGCAGGGGTCTCAGCACGGCTCCGGAGACCTCGCGTGCGCATGCGCACCTCTTCTCACGTTGCTCCCCAGCTCCCTGCGCTCCGGCAACGCCAGCCTCTCTCTACACTCCCGGCGCCCGTGCCCGCACCCCGACCCACCCTAGGGCCTTCACGTGGGCTCCCCTCTGCCCCCTTCACATCATTTAGGTGACTCCTACTCAACTTTCTGGTCTCGGAGTCAACGTCACCGCCTCTGTGACTGCGTCGCTCCCTTGATACCCCTGATAGTTGGGTCCCTTGATGTGTTGCCCTTGCTTCTCCTTTGAATGGCCCATCTCTCAGAATCGCCCTTAGACCTCTCTCCCCCCACTCCCAGGCTGTGAGCTCCAGGGAGGTGGGGCCCTTCCCGTCCCCCTGTTGTCCCCAGCCCTTGGCCTGGCCACCAAGCGGGCTCTACATGTTTACTACACAGGAGTCTCACATTCCCCCTCCGCTTCCCTCCGTTGCCTGGTCTCAGGGCGTGGCTCACAGGAGTCACTTCACGTAGGGTGGTTGCCCTCCAGCTCTGCTCAACCTGGGGATTCGCCTTATCAGAAAACCGCATGCATGACAGCCCCCTGTCTGGAGAGTGTGTGCAAAAACAGTTCAGGCAAGAGAAACCACATTGCCTGGGTGAGTCAAGCACGGCTGCACGGTCCTGCCTGGGGGCGAGATCCCCGGGGTGGGGGAACAGCAGCATGCCGTCAGGGGAGCACACAGTCCCAAGGCAGGAGGTTACAGCGTGGCTCTGTGACCTTCAACAAGATCCTCCCTCTTCTGGGTTTTGGTTTTGTGGGGGTTGGACTCAATTATAACATTGAGTCTTTAATGGGTATTTACATTTTTGCCAGGCCCTGGGCTAAACGCTTTATGTGCAGTGCAGGTCATTCCCACAGCGACCGTTCGGGAGGCACTATCATTAGCCCCATTTTACAGATGGTGAAACTGAACATTAGAAAGTTTATATAACTTTCCCAAGGTCACATGGATAGAAAGTGTCTGAGCCAGGGTTTGAACCCAGGTTTGTCTGTCTACCCCCAGATGCCAAGCTCTTAACCACTTTGCCTCCCCTCTAAGGACCTGCTGACTCTGTTATTCCAGAAGCTTGAGTCTGCCCAGGGTCTCAGAAGGGGCAGTGCAAGAGCTAAGACTCATATGCTCTCAGCGTAGCTTTCTCCCTAGAGGGTGAAACAAGGAGACAGTACAGGCCTTCAGCCCAGCATCTCTGAAACGCTGGCAGCCCTGGAAGCTGTACAGCAGCTCTTGGCTGAATTAGCATGTGAGAAGAAGAAAAGAGCTAGATATTTTTTACCCAGATAGCAGATCTCCAGCTCACAGCCTTTCCTTTCAGTTATATCCAGGTCCTGTGCATGCTTTTAAATTTAAATTTTCATTGAAATATTACACACATTCAGAAAAGAGCATGTATTATGCATGAATTATCTCAAAGTGAACACACCCGTGTAACCACCACCCAGGTCCGACATAGAACATTACCAGCACCCAGAGTCCCCATTCCACCCCTCCTAATCATCACCTCCCAGGCCCTGTGTGTTTTGATCTGAGACTATTCCCTGGAGCTATGGAGAAAGGCTGGAGTAAGAAGCTAATTTTCAAATTATCCTTTGATCTCCAGGGAAATGATAAGTCTGCAGGAGGGAGGTGGAGGACGGGAGGAATTCAACACCACGTACTAAACCTTCAGACATGGCAAATGGCTGCAGTTTCCGCAGAAAAAGGAAGAGTAACTTGGTGTTCTTGGGTCAAACTGTCCGTGTGTGCGTGCGTGCGTGCGTGTGCGTGGTGTAGGAATTTGCTAAGCAGGAGGGAAGCACAGAGATACTTTGGAATCACAGAAGGTGAGTGGTATCTGACCTATCTGTTCTCACTGAGAAAGAAGGTCATGTTTAGCTGAGTCTAGAAGGTTTGTCTAGAGCCTCGGTGCCCCAGCCTCTCACCTGCATAGCGTTGCTGCAGACTCCAGCACTCCAGCCGTGCCTACTAGAGCTGCAGTCCCCAACCCCCAGGGCATGGAGCAGTACTAGCCTGTGGCCTGTTAGGGACCAGGCTGGAGAGCTCTGCCACCCTCGACCCCGTGTCCTGGGAAAAATTGTCTTCCATGAAACTAGTCCCTAGTGCCAAAAAGGTGGGGTCTGCTGTACTAGAGGACCTGCCTTCTGGTTTCTTTGGAAATCATGAAGTGTGACGCAAAGGGGGAGGGGACCCATACAAACAATCCCCCTTCGAGGAGCATCTTTCCCACAGTTGGCCATTGTCGAGCACAAGAATCTCAACGTGAAGGGCAAAGAATCCCAGTAGTGCCTTGTATTGCATGATCACGAAGCCCCAGAAGACTTGTGGATGGGTTTTTTTGTTTGTTTGGTTTTTTTGCCTTTTATTTTTTGTACATAAAGGAACAGAAGACTCAGCAGAGGGGACAGTCAAATGCTTAGGCAAGCGCAGACCGTGCGCTCAACCCTGACCTGTGCAATCTTCTCCATTCCAAAAACACCGTGGACCAGGCAAGTGTCACCCTCCCCACTACACTGGGTGAGAAGCTGTCATAATGCTCTTTCTCAGACTACACTATGGTCATGGAAGGAATACAAAACCACAGGGCAAACCTGCAGCAAGAATCTTCCTGGGCACCAATTTTACTTTAAATTTTGAGAAAAAATAGATAAGTAGCAAAAAAAATTTTTTTTAGCAAAACAAGAAGAATTATTAGAATGACAAAATTCATATGCTTTCTAAAAATTTCAAATACAAGTTCTGCTGTCAGGAGGCTTTAGGTGGTCCCTTTGCACTGTGGCACTGTGTACCAGTCACGGGGGGGGGGGGTTGCGCCTCAGCTCCCCTCTGCAATTAGGGGTAGTTTTTTGGGCAAGTCTGAGTGATACTGAACAGAGGAGTAATCAGTATATATTATACAATTACTGTTAATAGATAGAGTTATCATCAGGCTTTATCACTGAGAAGAAAGGTGGGCTATGTGTGAGGGTACCATATGCCCTAGTTAGCCTGGCATAGTCCCATTTGGTGCCTGTTGTCCAGGCGTAACTATTAATAGCATCCTCTTCCTCTGCCAAAAGAGCCCAATTTGGATAAAAAGATCATATGTTCATTCTAGCTATGAAAAACCAGACTTTTTTTTCGAAGAGTAGAGGAGGAGGAGGCCTGTAAGCACATTCCCTGGCTGCAAGTAACCGAACAGAGGGAGATCTCTGCACCTCTCCCCAAGAGCACCCAGAGACTTGGGGAATCTGTGAGGAGGGGCCTCACGCGTGGCCATTCTCAGCGTTCCATTCTCGGCTCCCCTAGTCAAAGCAAACTTGCTCTGGACAAAGGCTATGTGGCAACGCCAGGACAGAGTCACGGAGGCCGGGCTAAGCCAACCTCAGCCAGTCCCCGAAGCAGCCAGAGACAGAGAGTCTGCAGAGACCATGTAAATTACAGTCAGGGGAGGTGGCATATGCCAAAATCAAAATAATGTGTCACTTCCAAGGGATAAGTGCAAAGACATCATCAGGAGATGAGGCAAGAAACCTGGAGCCAGGAATGAGAGGATGAGTTTGGGGAAGAGGACTGCAAGGTGGGGACGTGGGGACGTGGGGACGTGGGGACGTGGGGACAGGGCTCAGGGCGGGGCTGGCCACAAGCGTGGGTGTAGCCCGGCTGGGCAGGAACCCTCCACCAGCAGGTCAGTCCTCCCCGGGCTGCGTTCGCAATCAGCCAACTAAATTGCCTTTTGATTTGCGATTTCGGTGGCATGGCTGTGATTACAAGTACTTATTTTTACAGGAAGTTTTATTCATGAGAGAAGAGAGGGATCTTAAAAATGAAAAAGGGCTTATTTTAGCATTAACCCTTTTTGATTATTTCACTTGGGGACAAATTCAGCTAATCAGCCTGCTTGTCTTGTGGCACCAGCCTTGCCAGGGTGTGTGTATACAGGGTATGGATGTCAGGGTGGCACAGGAACAAAGGGTCTTTCCCATGAGACTTTCATCGTACTGGTGGTGCTGAGTTGACATAGAGAGATTGTCATGGTCACCAGATGCGTGAATATCACATGAGAATCAAATGAATGCTGGAGAAAGAACCGAGAGTGTGGCCTTGGGTGTTGATTCAATTCACTTATTTCTGTTTTAGTACTTTCCTTTCTTCATTCCTCTTTGCTACCTTACAGTCTCAGGCCATCCCTCTAGGCCACTCCTGTCCTCACCGGGCATGACTGCATGGTCAAAGCCTGGCGGCCCCTGAGTGTTGACCACTTCTTAGCTGTGCGATCTTGGGCAACTTAACCAACCTCTCTGTGCTTTAATTCCCTCATATATAAAATAGCTATAGTGAACACTACCTCTTGGGGAAGTCCGTGGGACCCAAAGGAGACAGTGATAATGGATATATATATATATATATATATATATGTATATATATATATATATAGGTTCCCCACTGTGTGTGACCACTCAGAATGGGAATGATGCAAAATCCAAGGTGAAGGCCGGGCGTGGTGCCTCATGCCTATAATCCTAGTACTCTGGGAGGCTGAGGCGGGCAGATTGCTCGAGGTCAGGAGTTTGAAACCAGTCTGAGCAAGAGTGAGACCCCGTCTCTACTATAAATAGAAAGAAATTAATTGGCCAACTAATATATATAGAAAAAATTAGCCGGGCATGGTGGTGCATGCCTGTAGTCCCAGCTACTCTGGAGGCTGAGGCAGGAGGATCGCTTGAACCCAGGAGTTTGAGGGTGCTATGAGTTAGGCTGACGCCAGGACACTCTAGCCTGGGCAACAGAGTGAGACTCTGTCTCAAAAAAAAAAAAAAAAATCCAAGGTGAAAATATAACAAAACCCTCCCTAGGATTTTTTTGGAAATCTTGGTAAAAGGAACTAATTCCAGTCTCACCAGGTGGTATAAAGGAAAGCTCCCACAGGAACCTGGAATGTCTTCTAGTCTAGGTTCTGGATGGGGAATAAGCCCCAGAGAAGGGGAGTAACTTAACCAAAGTCACACAGCACTCTCAAGGCAGAACCGGGAATAGAACCAGATCCCTGACTTCCAAACTAGGGCTCCTGCTGTGACACTATGCAGACTAGAGCTTTTCTCTCAGGGTCTGTTCTGCCTCAAAGCTGGCCTGGCCGGCAACAGTGAAGCCAGGTGTCTAGTCAATGAGCTAGCCCAGAGCTTGTCATACCTTAATGTACAAATGAATCACATTGTACAAATGAATCGTTAAAAATGCAGACTCTGTTACAGTGGGTCTGGAGGGTGGCCTGAGAGTCTGAACTTCGGACAAACCCCCAGGTAATACTGCTGCTGCTCTGGGGAGCACACTTAGATAACAAGGCTCTAGACCAGTGCTGTCCAGTAGAAATAGAATGCAAGCCACATGTGTAATTTGAAATTTTCTAGTAGCCACATTAAAAAAGATAAAAAGAAACAGAATTTAGTCATATATTTTATTTAACCCAATATATCCAAAGTATTCCCATTTTAAGATAATAACAACAGAAAAATTATCAATGAGATATCTCACATAGTTTTTTTTATATAAAATCTTCAGAGTGCAGTGTGCATTGTACAGTGAGAGCACATCTCAGTCAGACTTGTCACGTTTCAAGTCCACAGTGGCCACATGTGGCTACTGGGTATAGCGTAGTTCCAGGCAATCTCTCAGTGGGTCTCAGCCCCATGTCCCCTGCACACCAGCCAATGCAACCATCTTCTCGGCTTTTCCTCTGGCTCTTCCCACTTGGCATGCCCACCTGGCCCACTTCTGCACCCTCATCATGGGTGAAGATGGTCTGTTTTTGTCCAGGCCATGAGGAACAACAGCCCTTCCACCCACCCAGCCCCAGCTTCCTGGGAACACAACAGCCTAGAGAAAGACAAGGACAAGGAAGCCCAAAATGTACCTTTCCTTACTTCTGTGTAACACTAGGTTCTAGATAACACTAAGTTTATCTGGGCCACGAGAGCCCTCTCTGGCTGGCACCATTGTGTCAGAATATACAGCTAACTACTTGAAGGCTTATGTGTTCTGCCCTCAATTAGGAGAACAGGGCTGAGAACACTTTCCACATGGCTCAGGCCCTGCCACTGTCTGGCCGGGTGGTTTGGAGGGTTTTGCGTGGAGCCAATCATGACAGCGAGAGACACAGGCTGTGATTCTATGGCTGCGTGCCAGCATGACATCTGTGGGCCCTCTGTGACTTCTAGGGCAGCTGTTTTTCCTGACAAAGAGACATCAGTGGGATCCATCTGACAGCTCTGGCTGTGCACACACTCACCGAGGGCCTCACTGTGGGAATTTGGGGACTTGGCTGAGCTAGAACCAAGGTCACAAACATGTTCCCCAATCTGTGACTTGCATGTGACTCACTTCTGTTCAATGTGTAGCCCCTGGAACCCCACGTCTGAGAAGGCAGGTCATCTGGCTCTTCAACCAAATGTTTGCTTTTGGTTGCTTTTGTCGGAGAAAGCTCATAAGCTTGCTGCTACCTAATGCTAAACATATGAATAGCTGGAAACATCTGAATATGCTGAGGTCTACAGATAAAACATCCACATCTATAGGGATGTCCTGATTAATGGCATTTTCTAGTAGAGCAAAAACTATTCCTTGTTTTACTCCTTATTGTTGCAAATCCTTCTAAACTTGGGCTGAGTTGTTCCTACCTTAGTAAGTAGAATACAATGCACAAAATCAAATCTTATCTGATGCTTCAGTATCCTTAGTTGCTTCCGCAAGCATTTTTGCATATTGACCATATAGGCAATTATATTTCATTCATTCAATCAGCAAGTATGTATTGAGGACCTGCCGTGTACCAAGCATTGTTCTAGACTCTGGGGATGCAGCAGAGAAAAAAATCTTTGCTCTTACGGAGCTAATATTCAAGCGCATGCATGTGTGTTGAGGGAAGGGGAGAGGCAGGAACGAGAAAATATAGCATATAAATTATACCAGGTGGTAAATGCTCTGGGTGCTGCCGTACACTTGGTGGGCTCCAAACCAAGGTCACAGGGCAGCCAAGGCTCCTGGACAGTGGGGCAGCTCCCGCATCGGGATAGGTGGTGGTGTCTTCCCAGGCTCCACAGGGGATCTGATCAAGGCTTCTCTCCAAGCTCAGTAGCCCCCTATGTAACTGATGCAGGCACTTGCCAATTGAGCAGGACATTTGGTGCCCTCCCGCCTCTCTGTTTTCAGATTCATTTTCTCTTTTTCACTTATCTGCTACTAGCCCACTGCCTGGGCCCTGGTTTCCTCTACGCTTGAGGCCATGCCACAACTCTGCACGTGACTCTCACGCTCCACGAGGTCCCCCGTGATGGCACGGGAGGGGATGCTGTGTTTTGGGCGAGATAGCTGATGGCTTATTTGTAACATAAATGTTTCCCATTATCATGAGGTTGGAGCAGTGATAGCTAGAGGAAACACAAACAACAATTTTCCATGCCCTTTCTCGGTCTCTGTCAGCCAGGCATGCCATGCTGACACAAACACAATATTCATTTGTTCAGTGTTTGAAGCTGCAATGTACCACAAATACAGCATGGTCTTTCAAAGAGTAGGTTCCCCAGAGCCTGCTGTAAGAGGCCGCCAAAGTCATCTTTTGAGGAAAATAAAACAAAAATATATTTACAAGACACTGCCCTTGGGGGAAGTTGAAAACATTTTTCCTATTTATGATCTGGTCCTTTTCCACCTGACAAACACTGATTGCTCTCCCCCACCCACAGCCCTGCCCTCTCTGCTCTTTTAGGTGGAGCCCACATTCACATGGCTCTCTGGTTAAATAACAAGTGCATCGGTCCCAGCCCCAGCCCATAAAGCCCAAACACCAGCGACTGGGCTAGCACTGGAGGCCGGTACTATTCCAGGAAGGATAGAACAGGGAAAAGGCACTGAGTTTAGAACTTACCAGAATGGGTTCTGGTCTTCTTTGGAAAGATTTCTTCACTGTAGCTGGTGGGAGAATGCCAGGAGATTGGGCTGTAAAATATCATTAGGCTGATCTAGGTGAAAATACCATTTTTGAGTCAAAAGTAGTTGTTATTGCCAATTTCATCTGGTTCGACATAAAAAAGAAAAAACAGCTACCATTTATTGATTACTGCCCAGGTGCCAGGCATTGAGCTAACCACTTCACGTGAATGATGTCACTTAATCTTCACAGTGACCTGGCAGGGTGCTCGCCTAGGTTGGGTTCCCCAGAAGTAGACTCTAAGATGAGGATTTGCAATTCATTAAAGAAGTGCTCCCAGGACAAACCAGTAAGGGACAGAGGAAGTAGGACAGGGACAGGGATGAAGCTAAGCAAGAATGTGATCTGAGGCCAAGTCCCAGCCATAGCCTCATCCTGTGGGGAGTTCTGGAACTTAAATTACAGAGTTCATTCCACCTCAAGGCAAGTGAGCTGGGCTTTTATGTGCCCACAGCCCGTCACTGGCCACAGGCTGCCCCAGGGGAGTAAATCCTCAGGCATGTCCAGCTCTCTGCATGCACGACCGAGAGGGCCCCAGCACCCCAAAGCAGGCCTCTGGCAGTGTCAAGGTGCTGGCTGTTAGAAAGAAGCAAAGCACACGGAGCTGGGGGAGGGGAGGGCCACCAAATAGGGAGCCGTGGTCTTCTGCACAGAGCATCTTCAGGGTCCACTGGTGTTAGTTTTATCACCATTTTACACATGAATCAACTGAGATTCACAATGACAAAGTAACTCCGCTCTGGTTATAAAGAGGTAGGGGCAGAACTCTGTTATCCTGAATTGGCCACTGTGTCATACTCCCAGTGTCACTTTCTTAGTCTCTGGGGTCAAACTGGTGGTGCCTGGCTCCTCTTTTCCTTAGAATGAGATTTTTGAGCCAGCTTGGCTCATGCCTGTGGACTGGGATGGGGGGAGCACTCCAGTGACTCGTCTAACAACAGCTATGGCTTATCCAAGTCCATTTAGCAGCAAGCTGGGACTGCTTGTCACATTAGCACTCCCTTATACCTCTCTAGGTTAGAAAAGGGGCCATATCCAGGCCCACCTCTGTGTGATCAGCTGACATGTTCCTCTACTGCCCCTTAAGCCTGCTCTTCCAACCTTGGCAGAGGCAGGTGTGACCTGCTGCTCCCTGCAGAGGTGACCAGAAGGAAAGTGCTATCCAACACCACTGTCTGAGAGAGCTGCCACTGCTTGGCCTCAGTCAGGGAGCACACTCCCAGCTGCCCAAGCCAAGGGACACATTGTCATCAGAACACCTGATCCCCTCCAGCTGCTGCCTCCTTGCCCACTCTCCCAGCCAGGTATGGTCAATTACCTGCTCTTATTTGACAGCCCAAGGTGGCCTTCAGTAGGGAGCTGAATCAGAGCTCTCTGGCCCAGAGCATGACACACTGGGAACGATACAGACTCTAGAGTCTGAGATCAGAGTTCACAACCCACTTCAGCCATTTACTAATGGAAGTGTTTATTTAACTTCTTTGTACCTCAGTTTTGCCATCTGTAAACAGGGAATGACAATACCCTGCAAAGATTAAATAAGATATTATCTGTAAAAGGCCTAGCACAGAGTGAGCATTTGAGAAATCTTTGCACCCAGCCTTTTTTTGTAGGTATCTTGTTTCCTGGCATTGCTTCCTGTCACATTACCTGTCCTAACTTTGGGTGACTATGTGCTTTTTAATACAGCCTAGCTGCCCTGCTCTTGTTTGGGTGCAGGTGCAACCTGGAAAATATGTCCTTTACTGTCATGTGATTTGAAGAGTTTTGTCCCTTCTGGGTTACCCTCTGAGTTCTGTCAGAAGACACTGGATGGCCTGCTGCTTTGTTTTTTCATTGATCTTGACTAATGCAAAGTTAGCACGCTGGCCCTCTTCACTGAATCCCATTATACCCCATATGCTAATAGCTCCTTAGATGAGGCTCTCTAGGACAGCACAGCACAGGAGAGAAAGCAAAATGCAACACGATACTGCGATGCCAGATCACGCCCCCCTCACCTTCCCCCCATCCATAGAAATGCTGTCCTAGTTTTCGGCAGCCTAATTGAACATCAATCACATAAGGAAAAAAACCTGGCTTGCCACCTACGCCCTTGTGCTAAGAATAATTCCTGTCCCAGCAGTACAGCTGGTCAGAAACACTTCCCAGCGTTTCCATCTGGAATTAGGTGTGGGGATTCAGGAAGTGCATTTGTCCATTTCATGTCTGAACCTGTCATGGACCCTGAAACTTGGAAGCCCGACAAAAACCCAAGAAACCTAAGTAAACATCCAAACACCGGCTTATCCAAAAAGCTGTCTCTTGAAGTCTCCTTCTCTTTTGTGTATTGCATGAGTCTCATTTAGTCTGTTGTTTCTGGTTTTCCAGAGGTCAGTATTAAATGTCGACTTTATTTACTAAGACAGGGCCCAGACCAGCTCAGCATTTCCTAGGGAAGTCCTCAGCCAGCATAACCTCTTGAGGACAAGGATGGTGGTTTGCTGGAGCTGGTTTGAAATTAGTTCCTGACAGTGGCTGGGTGTCTGGCTTTGGGGAAAAGATTTTTTACATTTTAATTTTACAAATAAATAGAATCATCCATTCATTCAAAAATTATTTCCAGGATGCTGACTTTGTGCCACCCATTGTGCTCTGAGCACCAATGACTTGAAGCATAGTGAGACACCTTCTCCACCCTCTTGGAGATTACAGTTTGATTCAGTGGTTCCTAACCCTGGCTGGCCTGTAGAATCACCTGGGGAGTTTTTAAAAAGTATGCTTAACATAAGATTTTTCTTCTTTAATTCTCATAATAATCCTATAACATAGCCACTGCTATTGTACCCATTTCACTGACAAGAAAACTGAGGCACAGATCGGTTGAGTCACTTGCCCAAGGTTACCCAACGTTGCAGAAATAGAATGGGAACACAGGAGTTCTGCCTTCAGAGAGCCGCACTTGCTGTCCTGTCTCTTCCTGCATGGAGGCATGGGACAATGTGGCGTGTCTGGAAATGGCTGGAGCATGGTGAGAGAAGAAAAACTAGGCAGGTAGGCAAGGGCAGGTCAGGAAGGGCCTTAGGGACGCAGACTGGGAGACTGGATTTTTGTTCAGTAGATGATCCGAATAGCTCCCACCTGTAACAACCAGCATGCGAAGGCATTTGCTGCGGGAATCAGGATACATTTTTACACAACAAAAAGTAGGTCAGCTTCTTCAGAAGAGAGCACTGAAGGTGCAGAGGCTCCGTGATGGCAATTGGCTCTGACAGCAGCTCCGTGCTGAGTGGGGAGGAATGTGAGAAGGGCCTCCTGCTCCTTTTCCCTACTGAACTCTTGCTTCGACACGTTATCGGTAACTCTGGGGTCAGCCCCGGAGCAGCTGGCTCTGCGCCCTGCTTCCCTGGAGGCGGCCTGGCCCGCACAGCGCCTGTGCCTGCTCTGTCCTTCAAGCCCACCAGCATCTTCGCCACGCTGTCGCTCAGCGTCCACTCATCACAGCACAGGGCTGAGCACCCATGCGTGGTCTCCAGGGAGCTGGAAACCCACAGCCCTGCGCACTGCGGGATCCAGGAGACAGTGAGGTGTAAGAGCTACACATGTGAGCCAGGGTTCAAATGCCAACCCCATCACTTACCACGCGATTTCGAACAAGTCCCTTGACCTCTGAGAAGCTCCGTTCTCTCATCTGTGAAACCGAGTGACAATCCCTTTCTTGCAGGATTAAGTACTGGAGATATTGTTCATAAGGGACTTAGTACCTGTGTCTGAGGCCCTCAGTAAATGGCAGCTGTTACTGTGCCTGCTTACTGTACCCTAAGAGCCCTGTGGGTCCAGAGAGCCCAGGCTGAGAGCCTTTGAACAACACCCCTATTGTGCAGATGAAAAAACTGAGGCACAAAGAGGGTCAGTGGCTTTCCCAAGCTTACCTGGAATGTGGTGAGCAGAAGCAGGAGTAAGAGGTTCCTATGGGAGGTCTTGCAGCTCTTGCCACCAAGCAGGGGTGCAAAGTTCCCCTCCAACTTGGCCATGACCACTCACAGCCTTTGCTCGGATTTCTTCCCTCCACGTGGCATGGACACAACCTTTCTGGAAGGTTGTGTGGACGATTAAGCTGTCATTCCAAAGTGCTGAAAAGTACTCCACAGGTGCCAAATCATGACTCTCCATGGATTTCAACACCTCGGTTGGCATGCCTCCCTGCCAGATGCAAGCTGCCTGAGGACAGTGCACACGAGTGTGTACATGCATGTCTATGTGTGTAGCGGGTAAGGAAAGGGAGAAGGGAGGGGAGTATTTAGAAGATGCTAGGTTTTCTGAAGTCTCTTTCCATACCTGAATTCCAGTATACTGTGGCTTAGCCCCCTGCCCCAAAAAGAAGGGCAATGCCCCCTTCCCAGGTGTTCTGGATCCTACCTCCAGCCACCTGCTGAAGGAAGCTATGAATAAATGCAACTGGCCCAGGGCCCCCACTCAGGGACACTGTTGCCAAAACCTTCAGCAAACAAGAAGCACAATCAGGGATTCAATGCCAGGTTGTTGATGTGTGGAGTATCCTGGAAAAGCATGGCATTTGGAATCAGACAACTGAGGATTTGAATCCCAATTCTTCTGCTTCCTAGCTGTGTGACCTTGGACAAATTATCCCTTTAGCTATGTATGCCTCAGTTTCTGTATATATAAAATAGGGACAAATATTACTTCCAAGCATTGTTTGAAGAAGTTAAATGAGATGAAGACCCTGGTATGTCACTGTTTCATTCCCGCCCAGAACACTGTCACCAGTCCCAGTTGCTTCCTGTGTCTGGGTAACCATGGCACCTTAGCTGATCCTGGTGTGTTGATTTTAATTGTAGATTTGGAAGAGTCAGATGCCAGCATGAAGAGGTGGTCGCTGAAAGCAAAGCCTGTTTCCCAAGAAGAGGCATCTCCCTTAGAGAGAAAGGCCTCGGGCAACTCGGGCATTTGGGATAAAAGCAGCCATTGGTGGCAGGGTTGGGGGAATATCTGCATTGGACCCCCCATAGCAGAAAAGTAGGTGCAGCATCCTGAGTAGATGTCATGCAGAAAACAGACACGCCCGTAGCCTGACCGTGCACCTCCTTGTGAACCACGTCAGGCAGGAGGCCAGGTAGGGAGTAGGCAGTGGGACTGCAATAAGAGAGGCTGAGCCTCCCCATCCCTCTCGGCCTTCAGAACTGCAAGGGTCTACAGCGCCGTCTATCACCCTAGTTTCTTTTCTCTGCCTGGTTCATTCTGGATGCCCCAGTTCTGAGGATGCAGATCCCTTCCCCAGGATGCCGGAGAGGCAGGGATCCCCGTAGGGCTCACAGCCTCAGGGGCTGGGCCTTCACTCAGCATCTTAGCAATGGAAACGTCCACACACTAGACATAGCCACAGCAGGGCATCAAGCAGTGACCCTGGGGTAGGTGGGAAAGGAACTGTGGCGTGAACACTATGTGCCAGGAAATACGGTCATCATAATGGCAGCAGCGTCCGTGTGTCAGCCACTGATTGAGTGCTTTGCATGGGTTAAGTCATTTAATCCTTCCAGCAGCCCTGTGAGGGAGCTACTGTCATAAGCCCTATTTTACAGACAAGAAACCTAAGGCACAGAGAGATTAAGTAACTTGTCCAAGGCCATAATGCTTAAAAGTGGCAGAGCTCAAACCCATATAGTCATGCTTATGCAGCCAGACTCCAAAGTCATTCTCCTTTTACCCACTATATTCAACTGCTTCTCTTGTCTAATCTTACTAGTGACATAGGTGGGTCTTACTGGTGACATAGGTGAGTAAATGATGCTCAGAGTGGTTGAGTGACTATGCCAAGATCATATAACTAATTAAGTACCTGTGCATATCCATAAGAGCCTTTCTTTCTACTTCACTAAACAGCATCCAGAGGACCAAATGAAACCCTAATATTGCCTCTTACCCCACACAGAGAGGTAGGAACGAAAGCCCCATTCTTGCCTGGTCACCCTCCTGCCTTTCAGATCTTGCCTCCAAACACCTAAAGGGGCCTAGCTTCTTTATCAGCTCATGTAGCACTTGACTCGCTTAAATTATACATTCACTGCTATGACTATGTAATTACTATCTATTTCCCTAAATTCCTTGAGAAAAGAACTTTGGTTCTTGCTAGCATTGTACCACCAGGGACTAGCATGTTGCCTGGCATTTGGTCGCACTAAAATATGATTTGAATGAATGAATATCACAGCACCTATAAGATTCTAGACTTACACCAGGCTCTCTGCCTCCACTCTCTCACATTCTCGTGGCTGCTCTGAAATAGTTGTCATCATTCCCATTTTGCTGATGGAGAAGGCGAGGACGGGAGCAGTGATCCCTGCTCAATCAGTCAGTGAGAGGTGAAGCCAGACCTTCGCACCCAAGGCTGCCTGACTGCAGCTTCCGTGTTCTCCTTCTCTCCAATCTGAAAGGAACCTGACAACAAAGAGCAGTGATCAGGGCCCCTGCCAGAGTTCCTACTGCAGCAAAGCAGAAGAAAATAAGGTCGTGGAGATCAGACAGGACTAAATGTCAAGTATAAAGGATCAGAGGCAAGGGAAGAGCTAAAATGGGCACAGAAGTGGATTCTAGAAGCCTGTCTTTGATAACTCAGCAGGAAGGCAGCCTCGTCGGCTGGCCACCTTTGAAAACTGGATTCCGAGTCCCCAGACCAGCACTTTACGGTCCCACCTTTGGAAGGATTAAACCCTCACAAGCAAAGGATCCCGAATGGGAGTTCATTCAACATTCTGAAGTTTGAAAAGATGGTCTTTTGGAGACCTCAAAGCCAGGATGCTGCTGCTTTGTAGTCTTCAGTGCAGACTTAGGGAGACTAACTGTGTTAGGTTTGTATTTGGGGCATTTCCAAGCTGCCTTAAGGAGAAAATCCTGATAAATTTATCCATGGCTGTCCAAAATTCTTGTGCAACACAGAGCTTCAAGAAAGTTGCCAGGCTAAAAAAAAAAAAAGATTTAATAGTATCTTGCCCCACTGTTTGGAAAACAATATCTTTCTAAGCCAAAAAAGAAAAGATGATCCTTGTATATTTTGTTCTTTTCCACCCGTGAAGCTCTGAAGTTTTATTTGCCTTGGGTTTGGAGAGAGCAGAAATCTGCGCAGCTGTTTATGATCTCAAATCTTCACACAGCCCAAAAGAGCCTCGCGGGTGTCTCTGTCTCGTTGACAGCTTTTAGACCAGTCTTGAGCTCAGCCAAGGGGTAGTGTTAACCAGAATTCCCTTTTACATATGCCATGCAGGGTTCATATCAGACATGCTGGGCCCGCTTTCCTCTTCATCTTCTCTCTGCGGCAAGGGGACTCTGTCTTGAGGCCAGCATCGTCGGAGATAGAGACGAGTCGGTAGATCAGTCAGAAAAGAGTTGATTTCTCAGTCCCTCTGCTCAGAGGTGGTCTTGGCACGTGTGTGGAGAATGACTGTTAGAAGCCCCTTCCCTGGAAGGAAGGGAGAAAACAGGCAGGATCTCTGGTGTAACAGTTTCTAGTTGTCTTAAAGCAAAAGAACTTTGCTTGTTAGTGACTTCGTTAGACTGACCACCCTTCTTTAACTAGAACCGGATTTTTACTCTCTGATAGCTAAAAAAAGCTTTTGTTTATTGGTTCGTTGGGGAAAGGGCTCAACTATCCTGCTTTACAAACTTCCATATCACCAATATTGGCACAGGGCTTGATTCATAAGAGGGCCTAATAAGTGTTCCTTGAATAAAGGAAAGGTTAAAACACATGAAGGTATTTATTTGAAAAATACAGAAAATCACATGGAAAAGTAAATTACCCATAACTCCAACCCTTTAAAATGATGATACAAGAAATTAACAGTCCTCCAGTTTGCCCCTCAGAACTGATGACTGTTAACAGTTTGAAATGATTCCTCCCTTCCTTTTCCTTCTCCTTATAAACATTTAATTATACATGTGTGTAAATAAATATATTAGCAAACTAATTTGAACAGTAGGATAACATATACTTAAACAATAAGAGAAATACCCCAAGATTTTAAAGAAAAGACTCACAAAATGCATGCCAAAGCTGTAAGTGTTTTGCTTTTTATTTTTTTGTACGTTATCCACTGTCCAGCAGGCGCTTTATTAGCAGAGAACTTCAAGAGTTAACTCTGCTCCAAGTCCTCCCCTCAGAGCCCTGAGCCCTGGGCGCCACCCACCGCTCCCTGGGGGTCCGACATCAGCCTTCCCATCCCATGCTCTCGTCAGGCTCTGTGCCTGGGGCAGAGTCAGAGGGTAGACATGAAGGCATCCAAGATGACAGCAGTAACCAAAAGAGGAAATGCAGCCGTGAGGAAGCTGTGGGGAGCATCTCAGCTCAGAGCCTGGAGTTCTTGCACGGAGCAATGGTCAGGCTGCCTGTTGCCACCTGCAGTGCAGACGCTGAGGCAGCATTTGGGGGGTTACCTGGCTGCATTTCATGGGCAGATAGACTGCCTGAGTGTCACTCTCAGAACGATAATCTTGCTCAGAAAGTAATAGAAGGCCTGGGTTTTTTCCAGAGTGGGTGTTAGCATTGATTAAAATTATCCAGATGATTGCCTCAATAATCCCCCACTGCAAAGTGTTGTGAGGGCAAAGCCTTTGCAGCATTTCTTAAAAGAGTATTTTAAAATTTGTATCCAGCACATCCCTGCTTGAGGCTCACCCTCAGAGAGTCTGATTTCATTGGTTCAGGATGGGACCAGGCCAGTCTTAATTTTTTAATTCACCAGATGATTCTAAGATACAACCAAGAGGACGCAGCAAAGCATGAGGACCAGCTGATTCAAAGTCATCTGAGTGCTTGTTTAAAATGTAAACTCACAGATTCAGCATTCTAGATCTGTGTCAGGGAGGGCAGAGTTAGGGATCTGTTTCTTTAACAAGTACCCCAGTAATTCTTAGGCTTCTTCATTAAGGACTACTGGTTCCAGTTGTCTTTGCTTCCCAGTGAACGCGGCCAGCAGCCCTGTCTCAGAGCCCGAGCATCCTATAAAGAGTCCCTACCCACTGAATAACTGGCACTCATTCCTTGCCTCATTATTAAGACCACTGTCATTCACAGCCTGGGTAGTTACCAAACCTTTCCACCTGTTTCCTCTACTGCAAAATGGAATAACTGTGCTATGATACACCAGTGCAGTAGGGATTTTAACAGTATCAGGAACAGGGAGTTACTATATATTATCATTTCTATGGTTATCATTAGGATGGTTACCCCTATCATTAGGATGGTTACCGATAGTATACTATCTAGGGTCCAGAGTCCAGGTGCTGTCGTCAAATCTGGTTTTTCTACCTAATTAGCTGTGGGATCTTAGGTAAGATACTGAACCCTCCCTGGGCCTCAGTTTGCTCTTTTGTAAATTGAAAATGACAATAACCGTCTACCTCGTGGGATTGTTGTGAGAATTAGAAATTATATAAAATGCTTACCTTTGTCCCCGGCACATAGTAAGAATAACCTTGTAAATTATAGTTCTTAACCAGCATCATCATTATTATTGGGTTAACTCTGGTTGCCTGGGCAAATGTGTGGGAAGAAAAATGGATAATATAAAACAAAGAATCATTTTTTTAAAAAAGACCAGTTTAAAACTGAATTAAGTAGACCTTCTCAATTAGCAAATTTTTTAAAAAAATCTTCATCAGTAATAATGAAAAAGTGAGTAGAAAATTTAAGACAACAAGCAAACAAAGCAGGTAGTATCCAGCCTAGAATCTGCACATATTTGGCTCAGTGTCTTCACCTTTACTTCCTACAGGTATAATCTTCCAAAATATAGGCTATAGCTGACTGTGTGGACTGCAGAGTCCAGTTTTTATTTTCCTCTTTTCCTACTTTACCTCTTTGCCCACACATACAACTGATACCCATCTTTTATTTACATTTTATCTGCTCCCAATAGCAGATCTGCTCCTTGTCAGAAGACATTCTTATTTAAATGTATTTGATAATCCTATCCCACATCAAACTGGAAAGTGAATTCCCTGTTCAGGTTTCTGCAAATCACCAAGTAAGGGGACAAGGATGGTGAGGAAGATGCACAGTTTTCATTCTCGTGGACATCCGGACTCTGAATGTCTGCTCCCATTAAACTCATGGTCTCACTCTTACCTACCTCTTTTCCCTTCCTCCTCTTCCTTCTGCTCCAAAACAAACCCAGATTCAAAACTTAGCTTTTCTTTAAAAAAAAAAATAATAATTATAATATTCCTCCACCTAAAGAAAAAGCAAGTCACTCCAAATATTTGGTAGCATAGCCAGCTTTGTTGCTATTTTGGAAAAAGGGAAGGGTTTTACTTTGCCACTTGGAGCTGCTTTTTCTGTCCTCCTGAGGAACTCTTCACATTGCTCTTGCTACTCCATTTTTGGGGGGCCCTTCACACTAAACCTCTCCAGGGAAATGAAATTCTTCTCACTTATTGTAGAGGCAACATAGTTTGATCCCTGGGCTCTGGGCTGGCCTTTGGATATCGAAATGCTCACTAATGTATCTCTAAGACATACACTCAGGAGCTTTCTCTTCAGCAGCCCAGAACTGGCAGACTTTGACACCTCAGACTTGGCTTATTTACTAGGGCCTGGATATGGAAGGAAGTGATATGCGATTTATATTCCCACTGATAAGATTTTTTTAAATGTGGCCTTCTCTCTTCTACAGAAGGCAAAAGTAGTCACAGTCTGTTTTACATAAGAATATTTTTCCTCTATTACGCGTATTCGTATTTATATTTAGCCATTCTTTTATTTAATATAGACTTTCCTCAGATCCTTTGTGGAATGAGGCAAGATGTAAACAAAAGAACGTTTCCTAGACTTAACTTATAAAGGTATGAGAGTAGACACATCCTCTGAGAATTGGAACATTTTATTTAGTGGAAATAAAAGATTTCTCTCTATTATTCAGTGTTTTTGGTCAGAAAGTTCTATTAAGCAACATCGCTGATGACCCCATGAACAACCGGCCCTCCTTTGTGCCTGGTTTATCACTGTATAGTTTGTACTGCCTCTATTAGAATATTGGTTATATACTATTTGTCATCTATTTATTTCCCTGTTTGCTTCCTCTACTAGATTGTGAGTTCTCTCCGTTTTTTCGTCGTGAGAAACAGGGATCCTCAGGCTGAGAAATGGCAGCTTCATCCTCCTTTGAAACCTGAGAGCAGGGAGCAAGAACTTGTTCTTATTTGCTCCTCATCACAGTGCCCAAAGCCTGGCACTGAGATGGCCTCAACAATTTATTCATTGAATTAATATACAGTCATGTGTCGCTTAAAGACAGGGGATGTTCTGAGAAACGCATCATCAGGCAATTCTGTCATTGTGTAAACATCACAGCGAACTTACGCAAACACAGACAGTATAGCCTGCTACACACCCAGGCTATATGGTACAGCCTATTGCTCCTAGGCTACAAATGTGTACAGCATGCTGTTGTACTGAATACTGTAGGCAATTGTAACACACTGGTATTTGTGTATCTAAACATTTTTAAACACAGAAAAGGCACAGTAAAAATATACTATAAAAGATAAAAAATGGTGCACCTGTACATAGCACTTACCATGAATGGAGCTTATAGGACTGGAAGTTGCTCTGAGTGAGTCACTGAGTGAGTGGTGAGTGAACATGAAGGCCTACGACATTACTGTAGACTACTGTAGACTTTATAAACACTGTATACTAAGGCTACACTAAATTTATTAAAAATTTTTTCTTTCTTCAATAATAAATTAACCTTAGCTTACTGTAAATTTTACTTTATAAACATTTAAGTTTTTTTGACTCTTTTGTAATGCTTAGCTTAAAACATAAACACATGTGTAGCTCTACAAAAATATTTTCTTTATATAGTTATTCTATAAGCTTTTTGCTATTAATTTTTTTTTTTTTTTTTTACTTTTTCAACTTTGTTAAAAACTAAGACATGCTCACACCTATAATCTTTGCTAGCACTTTGGGAGGCCGAGGTGGGAGGATCGCTTGAAGCCAGGAGGTGGAAACAAGCCTGAGCAAAAGGGAGACCCTATCTCTAAAAAAAAATAGAAAAATTAGCCAGGCGTGGTGGCACGTGCCTATAGTCCCAGCTACTTGGGAGGCTGAGGCAGGAGAATCACTCAAGCCCAGGAGTTTGAGGTTGCAGTGAGCTGTGATGACACCATTTTACTCTAGCCTAGGGGACAGAGCAAGACCCTGTCTCAAAAAACCAAAAAAAACCCATGAGACATAAACATAATAGACATTAACCTAGGCCTATACAGGGTCAATATCATTGTCTTTCACCTTCACATCTTGTCTTCAAGGGGCAATAATATGCAGGGAGCTGTCATCTCCTATGATAGCAATTCCTTCTTCTGGATTACCTCCTGAAGGGCCTGCCTGAGGCTGATTTACAGTTAAGTTTTTTTATATAAGTAGAAAGAACACACTCTAAAATAATGATGATTAATACAGTAAATAGATGAACTTGTAACATAGTGATTTATAATCAATTATTTATAATCAAGTACATTTAGTATTATATACTGTACATGATTATATGTGCTATACTTTTATACAACTGGCAGCCCAGTAAATTCATTTATATCAGCATCACCACAAACACCTAAGTAATGTATTGCACTATGACATTATGACTGCTACAGGTTCACTAGGTGATAGGAATTCTTCAGCTCTGTTATACTCTTATGGGACCACAGGCAGTCCATGATTGACTGAAATATCATTATGCAGTGTATGATTGTATTTGTTTGACATTTAGTATGGGCCATTGCCTCAAATGCCTGTAAACACACACAGCCATTCACACGTGCCCCACATACAAAATACAAAATATTTTGTATTTTGTATTACTCTAGCATCTGCACCCTCATTCTGCAGCTCTCAAAATACAACCATTGTGCACACTGATTTGCACACAGAGCCATCTGGGAGAAAGGTTTGAGATTGGAAGTGGGTTGAGGTAGGCTGGCGGATGAGCAGATTTTCTAAAGAGATGTTCTAACGTTCTTACCCTAGTTCTCTGCAGTCTGGGATGGGTGAACTCTCAACTCAGCCACTACTAAAAGGTGGACATTTGTTTCATCTCTGAGATACGTGTCACGAGTTACCAATCCATGTTGTAGAAAATTAAGGAAAAGTACATTTTTTGAAAATAAGCTAGTTGAGATTTTTTTTTACTCCCAAATAAACTCATGAATGTTTTGCTTTTTATATTATTCCAGAGACTTGGAACATTTCCCCCAATCGTGTATAGTTGAGGGTCTCCAAGAAGTTGTTGACTTTTCCCAGGTCCTCACATTTTTTGTGACAGGATGGGGTTTAGAGGGTTCAGGTTCTTCACAGGGCTGTCTTCTTAGGAGGTCAGGTAGACAGGAGTCTTTACCTCAGATGAAGAATGGGTGTATGGGGCTGGTCACTTGCAGGTCAGCTCTAAAGTGCAATTCACACTCAAATGATTGTGATCATGCAATTCACACTCAATGATCATAGATGTCGAGGGTGAGAAAAGGGTGAAGCTTCCCGATCTGAGAATGGCCCTTACAACCAGGGAACTGTCCAAACTCTTAAGATGATTCAGTGGTCCTGAGAGCTTTGGTAATAAGTTTCGAATTGGCCTATCACTGACATTTGGGTAATTTCACAAGTTTAGAGCCAGAAGAAAAAGAGAGAAGGGTTATCAAAGTTGGAATTTAAAATAGTGTGCTGTTCAACTTTGCATATTTGTCCATAGTGTATATAATTTAAAAAAACGTTTTTTAAATGAAAACCTGGGTAGTATATTCTTTCTGGAGCAGCTTGCCATACTCTTTAGCTACCAATGCTTGCCAAACATATTGATTTAAAATGACTTCCTTCATGTTAACACAGCATCCATGTGGAAGGAGTAAACTTATGGGCCATTTTTATAATTCGAGATGATCTTATTTAAGGAGGAAACATAATTATCTCATTTTCCACAGGGGGAAAAAATAGCTTCCCCCCCCCCTTGTCTGGTTAGGAAGATAAATTATTTTGCTTTAAATAAGAAAAATGGAGGTTTATAGGAAAGATATAAAGGGAGATTAAAAAAATTGTTCCAGGAAAGAGCAAATAAAATTATTAAAGGGATGAAGAGGCAGGAAAGGAAATTTGGATACAGACTAAAAGATTCACTTGTCTTCAACTGAAAGATCTTTCATCAAGAAGACGAGGACTTATCAGACTTTAGTTGTATAAATTACACAGGGTTAAGGTAAATACTCATATGTTTACCGAATCCTAGAATATTAGAAATAAGTATTTAATATAAATAAGTACTGTTTTGCATATTTATGTACATTTGAGAGTCTCAGAACCCAAAAAATTACCCTGGCAGCAAATATGATTTAAATAGCAAATCAAAGATGGCAAATACATATCATGTATGTCACTATTTCCATTTCTGTACCCATGGCAGACATTATCAGTTGATCAAGCTGCTGTTTCCAACTAGGATAGATATACCTGCAGAATCCTTTTCAGCACAGCATGACAGAAAGTCCCTTAACTACAGATGGCCCTTGAGATGAAAGCCTTTTGCTGTCTGTGGTTTAACCTTACTACTCAAAGTGCCAACCTCCAGATCACCATCATAAGCATTACATGAGAACTTAGAAAGCAGAATCTCAGCCACATTCTAGACTTACTGAATCTGAGCAAGATCCCCAGTGATGCTTGTGCATATTAAGGTTTAAGAAGTGCACTGAATACATGATAAATTCATTAGGGCAGAAGTTCTCAAACTTCAGTATCACTGGGTTAAACACTGTTAAAACACAGATTGCTGGGCCCCATCCCTGGACTTTTTGATTTAGTAGGTCTGGGGTGAGGTTTTCAAACAAGTTTCCAGGTAATGCTGCTGCTGCTCCAGGGAACCACACTTTGAGGACCACTGTATCAGTACCATAGGAATACTTTAGAGTATATCCATGATCTTTAGAAGTTGAAGACTGTAATATTGTTCCACAACTCTTGTTTTAGGTGTCAGAACCTGAATTCTGGGCAGGAGAGTCCCAAGGTTAATATAACATAACATTTATTATGTCCTTATGTTCCTAAATCTCAGAGGCAACCAACCTCTACTTCTAGGGAATTGATGCTAACATCATTCATTCAATAATAATTTGGGTAGCTATACTGTCCACAGCATTATGCTCCATACTGAGGAAATTTAATGAAAGTTCAAACACACTTCCTAACTTCAAGAGGTTTATTCTCTACAAAGAAAATAAACACATTAAATGATAAATAACAGGTTAAATGAAGAAGACAACAGTACGGGAGATGGCATCACATGGCAAAGGACAAAGTGTTAAGTAGGTGACACAGACCACATGTGGTTTAATTTCAGAGACAGGGAAGATAACTGAGGATAACAGCCTTATAGACAGGGCTGTGCACATTTCACCCTAACTGGAGTAGAAAGTTGCTATGTAGAATGGGTGGAAGGTGGGAGAGGCAGCAGGCCAGGCTAAGAAGCCACCCAATTCCTTAGTGGTTCAGAGATTGTTTTAAAACTTTGAAGTTTCCTCTGGTCTGGTTTCTCAGTTTGTACTATGATAACAACAATGCCATAGACTGAGTGGCTAAACAACAAAACTTTCTCATAGTTTTGGAGGCTGGAAGTCTGAGGTTAGGCACTGACATGGTCAGGTTCTTGGTGAGGGCCCTCTTCCTGGTTCACAGATGGCTGCCTTCTGGCTGCATCCTCACGTGGCAAAGAGATCATCTCCCTCCTGTCTCTTCTAATAAGAGCACTAATCCCATAATGAGGGCCCTATTGGCATGATCTTATTACCTGCTAAAGGCCCCCTCTCTCAGTTTCATCACATTGGGGATCAGGGCTTTAAAGATATGAATTTAAGGAGGACACAAACATTCAGTCCATAGCATCTGGATAATTACAAATCAATACTTTCAGCATTGTAGATCAGACTATAAAGTGGGCATAAAGTGAAAACCTGTATCCCAGAGACAGAGGAGAGAGACAAATAGTTTATAAGCAGAGATGACTGGAGGGGAAAAGCAGTGGTAATTTAATAACAGGGCGAATAAAATCCAACTTTTGTTGGTCACCTACATTGCCAGGTACTCGTGCTAAATGCACCATCTCATTTAATCCAAACAACAACGCTAACTTGACTACGGTAAACGTAGTCAAGCTCCTACCTCGCTCCATGAGAAAACCAAAGCTTTATGAGGATGCGGGTAAGGCCGAAGAACTTGCCCAATCCAAATCCGGGCAGTTGTACAGGGTGGGGCTCCCTAATTCATAAATCTGCAGGTCTGGCCTGCCCGGATCATCCCTCAGTTTCCCTCCAATTGTCATATACTTTGAGTCAGCGAGGAACCCAAAGAACAACGGAAAGACAGGAATCCTCGAGTGAATTAAAGCCGAGGAACCTGTGGGGCCGGTGTGTGGCAGGCGCGGGCAGGGAGGGGCTCCTACGTGAAAGGTCTGGCCGGAGCCCGCCGGGGTCAGGGGTCAGGGGGCCTCGCCCGGCTTCCTGCGGCCTCGCTCCTTGCAGAGTCTGTGGTAGGTTGCGAGGAGGAGCTGTCTCGGGCGGGAGGCTTCCCTGAGTATTGTATCGGCCTATAAATACTTCAGATAGTTAAGTGAAATGCGCAGCCTTTGAACGCTGGAGAGGAAGCCGTTGGGAGGCCCCCGGCCCGCCCGGAGAGCAGGCGGGGAAGGGGAGAAATGGCTGGCGCGGCTTCGGCGCGGGAGACGGGGACGGCCCTGCCCGGGCCAGACGGGGGCAGCGAGGCCGCGGGCGTGACTCCGGAAGACGCGAACCGTTAAGGTGACCAGAGCAATTTGAAAAGGGAAACGAACTTCCTCCAAGCCGTGCCCGCGGGGCCCCGAGGCGGGCGTTTGCGTTCGAAAGGGCATTTTTCAAAAGCTCTCGCGGACGCGGGGTGCCGGCCCGCCGGGAGGCGCGCGGCCGGAGCAGTGCCGCAGAGCGGCCACCAGCCCGCTTTGTACTCGCGGCCAAGCGCGGCCCCAGAGTTTCGGCGGCGGCCGGGAGTTGAGGCCACGCCCCCTTTGCAGTGCGAGCCGCGGCCGCTGATTGGTGCGCCGCGGACCAATGGGCGCGCCGGGGCGGCCCGGGCTGTCAGCGCGCGCCGCAGCCGCGCCGGCCCCAGCCTGTCCTCCCCTGCGCGGAGCCCCGCAGCCAGCGCAGCCTTCCCGGGAAGCGCGGCGGCCGCTCGCGAGCGCAGCCCTGCCCAGCCCGCCAGCCGCGCGTCCCGGCGCCCGCGCCCCACGGCCACAGCCTTGCTGCGCTAGAGCGCACGGAGCATGTGCAGACCGGCAGGCGCTAAGGTGCTATCTGTCCGGGGGGCTTCTGGGCAGCGGTGACTGACTGTCACGCCAGGAGAGACCTTTCGGGGGCTCTCGCCGCGCCTCTGCTGCGTTGCGGTGACACTGCGGCGCTCGCGGGCAGGGCGGCAGCTGCCTCTCGGTGGAGACGTCTTGGTGCCCGTGCGCCCTGCCTCCCTCCTTCCTAGGCTGCTCGCTCCTTTCCTCCCTCGGCTGCTAGCTCTTTCTCTCTCCCGCTCCTACCCGCAGCCTCCAGAGCAGGACGCGTGCGTCCCCGCAGCCTGTCTCTTCCAAAGGGGCTTCCTCACTTCGAAGATACAGTGACAAGTTAATATGGGCGTCCAAGCCTCGGTTTCCCAGGAGGAAAATTGCAAGAGGCAGCCCCGGAGCGCCCAGAGCTCTTGAACAGGCTGCCCAGGAGGGGCGTGAGACCGGCTGCAGCATCCGTCTAGGTGGGACCCGCTGAGCGCCGTGACCTGTCCCTAACCCCATCCCGGCACTCCGACTGCGCGCTCGCTCCACTGCTTCAAGCTCCCGGACTCGGGGATTTTTAATTTTTTTTTTATTTTTTCGCCGCTGGTGGTGGGCGCCTCGTGGGCTCAGGCCCGGCGCCTGCTCTGCTGCCCGCGCTGCCTTTAGCGGTCGCCTCCGCCGCCGCTGCCAGGGACGTGCTGGGAAAGCCTAAGCCGCGGGAGAAGATGCCGGCCATCCTGGTCGCCTCCAAAATGAAGTCGGGACTGCCCAAACCCGTGCACAGCGCCGCGCCCATCCTGCACGTGCCCCCGGCCCGGGCCGGCCCCCAGCCCTGCTACCTCAAGTTGGGAAGCAAGGTGGAGGTGAGCAAGACCGCCTACCCCAGCCAGATCCCCCTGAAATCGCAGGGGCTACAGGAGCCAGCGGGGGAGGGGCTCCCGCTGCGGAAGAACAGCTCGGTGGAAAACGGGTTCGATACCCAGGTGAGACGGTGCTGTGTGCCGGGGCACTGTTCTGGGGGATGAGTGAATACTTGGAGGGGGGCACAGCTGGATGCAAGAAAGGGGTACCGTGTGGGCGGGGAAGGCATCCATTTCCCTTAGGCTGGCAGATTGGAGGATGCGTGAGGAGCGTGGGCCGGCCAGTGGGTGTGGCCCGGGTGCCCGAGATTTGCTTAAGGAGCTCTTTGAGCGCTCGGGGTGCAGGCACGTCTGCGGCATCTTTCTGGGCAGGGAGGCACGGCCTGGGTGTTCTCAAAAACGTGTGCAGCCCTGGAAATGTCTAGTCCTGCATGTTGAGGTCTTGGCCCCAGGAAAGCAGTGTCTGCTGCTGCAGCTGTGTCTCTGTCGGATCTGCAGAGGTTCTGTTCCCGACGAGGAAAGATCTGAGACCCCGTTGGGTTCGACGCCCCCTGCCCTGGCTGCAAGATCCAGGAGAGGGGGGGGGTTGGCGGTGGCAATGAACCTGCTCTCCCCGTGACTTGAAGATGGCCTGTCCCTGCCGCATGCTTTGGGGTGACGGGATTCCGGGCAAGGTGCTGGGACTGCAGTACTAGTGCACCAGCCGAGGCAGGCAACTGGAGACTCCTAGCGTCTTGGCTGGCTTTGCGGTGGGGGTGGGGGTGGGGGTGGGGGTGGCTGCCTCAGAATGGCGGCAGAAGCTAAGCCCCTCCTTCCTGGGTGGTAGATCCCGGTGTTTGTAGCTCCAGTGACTGGGGGTGGGGGTGAGAGATGGCTTGAAGAGAAGTGGTGACTTCTCCCTTTCCAGACAGAGCCGGCATCATTCAATTTAGCTGGGTGACAGGCCCTGGCCATGCCTTCTCTTTTACAGAAATTAGCAGGGGCCAATCCGGTTCTCCTGGCCTCCCGCCGTCCCTGCTGCATTTCCCCCTCTTCTGGTAGGAGGGAGAGGGGCATGCTGTATTTTCTTGGCAGTCAGTCAGCAGGGACTTTTGGGGACAGTCCGACCTGACGGGATGTGACTGTCCCGGTCAGGAGAGGCGGGAAGCCAGAGGGGGAGGCGGTTTGGGGCTGGTGTCGGGGAAGTGGCAACAGACCAGCTGACCTTTTTGGCACGTTCTTCTCTGCTAACACTGTCTCCACCTTCTCCTGGAGCTTTCTCTGATCAGAGGCTAGGGCTCAACACATTCCTAGCCTTTCTGATGGGGGAACTGGAGCTGGGAGCTAATTGTAAGCAGACTTTTGGAACTCTGGGCTGGAGAAGGCCCTCAAAGCAGATTAAGCTCCCACACCAGGCTGATAAGCACGCCCCTTGCTGCTGCACTTGCTAAACATTTTTGGAAGCTGACAGTTTTGAGTGATGGTGTGTGGGAGGAAGGCAAGATTTCCTCCAGTGCTCCCGAGGCCTGCCTCTGCTCCGCTTTTGTGCTCTGCTCGTCTCCTGTTGTAAGCCGCAGGATTTGTCCAGTGGGCTCCGAAATAGGGCTGAGCGCCAGGGTAGCTCCTGCCGGGGCTTTCCCTTCATCGCAGGAGGTGGGGCTTACGGGGCACAGCGGGCAGTACGTGGGGGGGTCAGAACAGTGACTCGGAAGGTGACACACAGCCTCGAGCCTGATGAGGAGGACCTGAGGAATGAGAAAGTCTGTGCTGGGATTGTTCATATCTAGGCAGCTGTTCTGCCTTTGCCCATTTGACCCTTCATTTAACAAGCATTGTTGGAGGACTTGTGGTGGGCAGGCTTTGAAAAGGTGATTCATCACCCTCACCCTGAAAAAATGTTCTCCGACTCCCTGAGGGGCTGGCATGGTCCGGTTCCCTCGACTTTGCTTCCCTCCCTTGCCCCTGGCCCTGGATCCCCAGCACTCCTCACCCCCCTCCGGACTCCACCTCTCTCTCCCTCCGTGGGCCCTTGTGCACTGACCATAAGCATGCTTTGGATGGACCACTAAGGAAATTGGCCACTTTCCAGTGGACTCTCCTGGTTTTACCAGCTTGCCCTCTCCTTGTCAGTGTCCAGGGGTCCTGGGGGCTCTTCTCTGGTGGAAGATCCTTATTTGCGCAGCCCCACCCTGATATTAAAGTGACTTTGGCCAATTTTGCCTTCTTTGAACAGAGTTTCTCCCACACTGACTAACATGGTGCCCATTCACCCTCCAGAAAAGTCTCTTGGTTATTGCTTAAGGATTGTGTCTGTGTTCCCATCTGGTATTTTCCAGGTCCAAAACCTGGTATTTATCATTAGAAGATACTCAGGAAACAATTAAGTGACAAATCATATCTCAGGGCCCTGACTCTCCTTTTACTCAGGGGATTTTTTGGCGGGAGGCTGAGTTGTTCAGTGGCTAATAGCACAAGTTTTAAATTTAGATGGGCTTTGGTGATGTCCTGTGACCGTTATATATTAGCTGGGTGAGCTCATCGATTAACTTCTCTGAGCCTCAGTGTTCCCATCTGTGAAATGGGCATTAACAACCACAAGAATTGTGAGCATTAAGAAAAATAACATATGTGAACTGTTTCCAGTTCAGTGTCTAGCAAACAAGGAACACTTGATAAAATTAACTATGTTGCTAACCTAAGAGAAAGGACATTTGAACCTAGATTTAGTAGCCTTTGAGTGAGAAAAGACGTGGCATATTCTCTCAAGCCCTTGGGAAGCTATCAATCTGGTCACAAGGATTTAGAGAGCATTTATCACATGTCTAGTACAGTACCAGGCATGGTGGGAAGATGAGGGTAGGGCACGAGCACTTGCTGAGTGCCTGGTGGGCCAGTCTCTTTACATATAATTTCATTTCACCTTCATAGGAACACTTAAAGCAGGTCTGAGACATCCATTTTCTATAACAATGATAATAATGACAAATCCTTATGTAGTACCTACTATCTGCCAAAAATTTGGACTTTATATGAAGACTTCATATAAAATAACTTGTTTTATTCTTATAACAATCCAATGAGATAAGTATTATTATCTCCATTTTATGCTTATGGAAACGGAGGCAAAGACTAGTTTAGTAACCTTTGAGTAGCAGAGATAGGATCAGAACTTGGGCAGCCTGGCTCGGAACTCCATGGCCTTACCCATGTGCCATACAGAGAGAACCACAGAGACTGCCTGAGAACTTGTAGGCCCTGGTTTAAGATACCGTTGCCGTAACCACTGTGCTAGGTAAGTGAGGCTCGGCAAGGTACAGTCACTTGCTCCAGGTTGTCCGGTGTGGTGGAGCGTGGAGTCCAGCTCAGGCTGGTCTGGCTTCAAGGCCTGCGGTCTTCCCACTCTTTGCTGCTGCCACCCTCCATCATGCTGTGGCAGGTCTACAGGGCAAATAGAACGTGGCCTTTGCCTTGGGGACTTTATAGTCTAGTTGGGAGGAATAACTGATGTACCCAGTGCAACAGGGCACAACCCAGGGAGGGCCCAGAGGTGTGCTTGGAGCTGGGTGCCCAAGATCCTTGAAAGAAGGGAAGGGAGAGCTTGTAGAGGAGGCAGGAGATGGGCTGGGCTTCAGAGGTGGGCAGGAGTGGCTGGTGGGGAGGAGAGGAGGTCAGACTGAGGTGACAGGGGAGAGTGAAGAGCAGGGTCATGCAGCAGTGCAGAGCAGGAGTTGATGTCACTGCATGCAACAAGTAATTGCCCCAGATCTGGCATCTTCCTTTTTTTTTAAATAAAAAAAGTAGTGAAGAGAAAGAACAAAGGTTTTGCAGTTGAAGGATTGGATTTGCATGCTGGCTTCCTGGTGGATAGTCAGGCTCAACATGCAGGGTAATTGCAAGAAGTGGGGGAGAGGGTGTCAATTAAGGACGTGGTTCATAACAGACCCTTGAGAAATGATGGGGATTGTGATTATTAGCTTAGGATTCAGAATATTCAACATAGTAGTTATAGGGGAAAGGAGGCAGTTCTCATACCTTGTTCTATTATGCAGCAACTCTGTTCAGCCAGTGGCATCCCATTTGCCCCCAAACCGGCTCTCCATCTCCATCAAGTGTAAAAAGGCCTAAGTTATCCAGCAAGTAGCTGTTAGGTACAGCCCCACCATCCTTACCCTGCCCCACCAAGCTCCTCACCTGTGTCTCTCCCACAAACCTACAGCTAGCTAGTTCTCAACCCCTAGTGGAGAAAACTGCTATGCAGTCAGCACATCTTTCCTGAAATCTCTTCCTGGGATTGAGATACCTGGGCCTTCCCCCACAAATGAACATTTATAGCATCTGCTCTGTTAACATGTGCATAAATTAGGACCATGTGCAAATAATTGTTTTAGAGGCATGCTTTATGTTAGTTTAGAATCCCTCTCTGGCCGCCCTTCAGATATGGAACACTCCTGAGCTACTTGAAGAGAGGTTAGCCTATTTTTAAGAAGCAGTTGCAGAAGGAAAAAAAAAAAATATATATATATATATGTATGTATAATACTTTGATATTTCCTGTTTTTAGGAGCTGGTGTTCAACTTGCACCTCAGTTCTTTAAAAAAGTAATTAGAATTGATTGAAATCCTCTGTGGGTGTTTTAGATGTTTAAAAAGAAAGCGTGGGGGAGGCCCCTGGGAAAAGAGCATAGCTCCAAGCTTACAACCTGCAGCAACTTTGCTCCATTGTGTTTTGATTAGAATCCTTGCTCCATCATCAAAGTTGATTATGGATTTGATTAGTGCATTTTTCTGCTATTGTGTTATTCCCTTTATTCTCTTTCTCAGTTCTTAGAGGGGAATGTATGGTGTGTTTATCTGTCAACATGCAAGAATGTTTATAGTTCACATATTATTGCTTATTTCATGGGTTAATTTTCTAAAGACACTTTAACGGTGGTACTGGTGGCTTATTTAGGGTAACGTTACATGTGTATGTATCTGTACATAAATACATCTACTTCTAGATAGGTGTATATATGCATATACACACACATAACACAAATATATACACATGGAACAGCTTAAAGTATTGAACATGTGTAAGCACACACACACATCAAAGGTGAGGCTGGAGGAGTTAAGGCTCAAATTCTAGCTTTTAGAATGGCTAGGTTTGCTTCCCACTTCTCACACTGTCTTCCTCCGTGACCAAAATTTGAAGCACCGAATCTGTGTCCCCTATTATTTACTTCTAAGGCATAAAGGATGTAGCCTGCAGAGAGGTGTTTTAATTAGGCCTTGGTGAAGCTCCTGAAGCCTGTCTGAAAAAGCCAAATCACCGAGCAAGATTTTGGCTTAAGGTCAGAAATTCTTATTTCTCAGAATCGGCCTCAACAGCAGGGAAGGGAACATTTATGAAGCATCTGCTGTGTGCCAAGTAGTCTCTGGCACTCTTTATATATATATATATATATATATATGCATATATAATTTAATGTCAGACACAAGACACTAGGTAAAATGTAAAATGGTGAAATGGTTATGCAGTTTATGAGGATGCTTAGGCCAAGGGAGGTTATCATTTGAGGCAGTTTTACATGGTAAATTAGGCTTCACTGAGTGGCAGGTCTGGGTTCAAATCCAGCCTTTGGGCAAATTTCATCTCTAATCCTCAGTTTCTTCTGTGAAGCAGCAATGGTGATGCTTATACGTTGGCTGTGAAGGCCCCGTGAGATACTTACTATAGGTAGGTTGCTGAGAACGATGTCTGGCTCAGACTAAGCAAGGAATACATGGGACAGCCAATTTTTATTTCTCAAGGTCATAGCCAAGTTTGGAAACCATGCCTGCCTCATTCTAAGCCTATGTGCTTTCCAGCCTACCTCTCTGCCTCCCAAGTGCACGACTGATTACATGGAAGGACAGACGCATTACACCATGAAAGCAGAGAGCATAACAGGGTTTTAGTTAGATAAATGAAAAGCAAGAATAAACTAAGAACAATGTCATCCAAAGAGGTGGTATGTAGAGTTGTTCATTGAAAACTCTGTGTTTTGGTCCCAGACATGCCATCTTTATAGCCACAACCAAGCTGAGGGATCTTCTACAAACCAAACTTGTGGGAAGCCTCATTTGCACACCCAGTCTGAGCTGGCACTGTAGAGGTGGTTGAGTTTCTGGCCAATCTGATGGCCCACCCCAGGACAGGACCAAGAATGGAACAGTCGCATTGATTGTGCTTCTTAATGGCTCCTTATTGTTCTGAGGGCAGAAGGAAGAAAGTCCTTTTTCCCACAGCTGGCATGGTTGTAGTGGGAGCTGAACCTTGTAATCAGTTGGTCATTAAGTTGCCGCAGGGCATGGCCAGTGGCCCAGTGGTGTTTTACCAATAACCACAGGGCCAAGTTCAGTGCCTATTCTGTCCCTTGGGCATGTTGTTCAAAGAGATGGACAATGTGTTCCTAGAATGTCTTGGGCAGAATGGGCCATGTGATTTTGGGAACAAAACTTTGTTAGGCTTTTGTGCTTTAGTCTACATGAGACAATAGTGAATGACACAAAGGTTTTTGCAGGAACCCCAATTCGCCCACACAGAACTAAAACATGACTTAATGCCCCTTTTCCCAAGGAAAACAGATCCTGTCTTGTGTTGTGCAGACAATGGCCCCCCAGCCTCAGACTATTTTGTCTCTTCTCCCAATTGAAACCTTAACTACCTTCAGAGACTTCTGGATTATTCCAACTTCTCATCTTGGTGGGAGAGAAGATAGGGCAGAAAATGATGGCTCAGTCAATTATGAGCCCACCTCCCAGGGTTCTTCTTGGGCCTTTGAACAAAATCAGTTACTCATGGCAATGTGACACATTAAAAATAATCATAACAATAGTCACTGATACTGATTGAGCACAGTCTCTATACTAGCATGATGCATGCATAAGACTGGATATGTATTTCATTTGATCTTCACAGCATCCCAGGTAGATGCTTCTTCCTGAAGAGAACTAGAAATGACAGCTCTGGGACTCAGCAACTTTGATTTTGTTCTGTCTCTTTGGTCACTTTGCTACATGACCTTCAACAAATCACATTGTCTTTCTAAGCTTCAGTTATGTCACCTATGAAATGGGGAGAATAATACCTGCTCTTACCCTCATCGAAGAGTTATTATGAAGATTAATACAGGCAATTATTGTGAATAAGGCACCTGTTTGAGCATCTTGCCCCTTAACTACTTTTCCAAGTAGCACAGCAGATAAGTGGTAGACTCAGAATTTGAACTCATATCCGTTTGACCTTCAAAGTCAAGGTTCTCAAACAGCAAGTGTGAAAGCACTTTGAAATATCTGAGAAGGTGTTGTAATACTGAGTCCAAGTAAATTGCTTTAAAATTTCCTTTGGCTTGGTACATATACCATTTGACTCCTCTCTCCTGCCCCAGAGTTTGGAAATATTGAAAATATTTTAATTTGAAATATTGAAAATATTTCCTTCAATATTAAATAAAATTGCCGAATAATATTGGTTAAACTTTTGTAAGGTGTGTGAAATTTCAAGTTCTCTGAGGTCATGAGGCCCACTAAGTGTTATCACTGAGTGTAACTGGCAGGGCTGATTCTATAATAGACAGAGGAAGGGGAAAATGAGGAATTTGGTTAAAAATCAGTTTTCAGTATAAGGAAGCAATCAGATAAATTCAGATTATGAATCATTCTTTAAGGCAACAGGCCTAGGATCTTTAAAACTGTCAATATCATGAAAGACCAAATGAATTAAAAAATGGGTGAAGGACTATTCCAAAAAAGGGTTCCAAAGAGCTATGACAACCAAATCCAATGAGAGATCCTTTACTAGATTTTGGATAAGCAAAACCATAAATGCTACAAAGGTCATTTTGGAGACAAATGTAGATTTTATATTATAGAGTAGTATTCTATCAGTGTTAATAGTATTGGGGTTAAGTTTAAAAATGCCCTTTTTCTTGAGAGATATATACTGAAATATTAGAACTAAAGTGCATTGATGTCAGCAACTAACTCTCAAAAGGTTTAGGGGGAAAAAAGGTGAGTGTATCTGCAGAGAGAAGGAAAAAGTAAATGTAAAATGTTAACAACTGGTGAATCTAGGTGAAGATGTATGTGTAATTCTTTCAACTTTTCTGTAGGTTTGAAATGTTTCAAAACAAAATGTTGGGAAACAAAACAAAGGCCTGGCTGAATAAAAAATGTTACCAATGCTCTTGCTATCTATGGTTTACCCATGAGAACATAAATGAAATGGGTGTGTGTGTATGTGTGAAGTCACAATAGCCTGGCCCAGTTTGTTTTACTACGTTTAGGATCCTTATCTCCTTTCTGTTGTTGCATGAAAATCTTGGCTTAATTCCTTGTTCTTTCTTGAGAATGGTTGCTGACATTTTGCAGAAATCAATCACAAGATCCATTTTCATTTGGTAATCTTTTGTAAAATCGAAGACGTTTCCAGGGTTCCACATGTAAAAGAAACTTTTTAAAGTGAAGAAATGTAAAAAAAAAAAAAAAAAAAATTAAAACCTCTTGCTGAGCCCTGCTAGTCTAGGCACTGAGAAAGTAAGGAGTATGAATGGAAGCAAACTTTTCTCTTTTGCCTTGCTGAATCCTCCTATTCTTTACTCATTCAAATTCAGGCTTAGTGTCACCTCCTCCAGGAAGCCTTATGCCACTGTCATGATCCAGGTATAGTATCTGTTTTATGTGTTCCGTTGGCCTGCTCTGTAGCCCCCTTAGCTTGGACTGTGATTGCTTGCTTTGCTAGACCATGACTTCCCTGAGGTCAGGGATGTGTATGTCTTGAATTCTACTGGTACAGGTCTGCACATAGTAGATTTTTAGTTAATATTTGCAGAAAAAAAAGAAGAGTGGGTGGAGATAAAAGAGAGAATTGGAAAATAGGAGTAAGTGGATACTGAGCACAAGCTGTGTTTTCAAAGCTTTGGCTAAACCATGTAGATCCTGCAGAACTTTCTCTTGAGATGTGAACTGAGAAGGTCGAATGATGGTGGGTGGCCACACTTGGGAGACACAGAGAATGCAACCTGAACCCCAGCTGAGGCCAGGGTCAAAGCTCTCCAACAGCAGGTCTTAGGGAAACTGGCCTGGTCCGGTGGAGTAGAAGGTGGAGGCAGATTCCTTCACATGAGGCTGTTTATGATACCTAAACTGTCTGTTGCAAAGGAAGATCTGTCAGGATGTGATAATGGCAGTGCAGTTGACTAAAGGGCTCGAGGGGGAGAGAACATCATGGGCTTTGGCAAATTTTGGCAGATTCCCACCTGCCACCACCTTGGAAGGAGGACCTGAGAAGGGTTCTGAAGCGTTTGGGTTGGTTAGGAAAAGCGGAAGGTTTAGAAAATCCTAGGGTAGGACAGAGCTTCCAAGAATGATGATTACAGCAACGATTTGTGTGCCATTTCCATGCATAATCTCATTTAATCCTCATGCTAACTTTCTGAGCTGATATTATTGATCCTATTATACCAATAAGGAGAAAAATAGGAGTCAGTGACGAGACGAGCCTGAGACAGGATCTGGGCTCATGGGGTCACACAGCTGGTATAGACAGTGGCGGGATTTGAACTGGAGTCTTTCTGACCCCAAAACCTGTGCTCTTAACCATTAATTGGAGGGAGCCTGAGTCCTGTATTGAGCTGCTGCTGTAGATGATCAAGCCAGCAAAGCCTCTCCCCCTTGGAGCCTGCTCCCTGTCTTCCTGCTCTTGGCCTCCTCGCTGCTTCCGTCTCATCAAGGCCTTCTGTGCCTAGGCTAGCCTATTGCCAGGGGCTCCGTGTTTATAGGCTGAGGAGCTCCATTTGGCTTTTGCCCACATCCTGTTGCAATCTGGGCAGGATCTCCTTGTCCCACTGCTGTGGCTGCTGTCCCCCAGGTCACCCCCGTGCTGCCTAACAGCTGGCAGGACCTCTTTCCTGTCCTCCTGCCACATGCCTCTCGTCTGCAGCTCTGCAGACAGTCCCCATTTCATGCTGATTTGCTTTGATTCTTTTCAGACCTGGGAGTGACGCATGTTTACGTCAAAATGTGTGGGCCGCAAGTGTCCCAGAGCCATCAGACCTTCCGGTGTGCAAACTTTGGTTGTTAGCTGTCTCCAGACAGAGGAAGGCAAGCCCTGGAGGGAAAAACTCCATTTAGGTGACAAAACCAGATTCACAATAACCAGGCTTCTTGGGATGTCTGCCTGGTGCCCTGTATGTCTAAGGACTAGAGACTCGGGACCTTTTAGGAGACCTGTGAGACCATCTGTTCCCACAGCCGCATTGTACAACAGGGAAGCCATGGCCCAGAGAGAGGTGAGACTTGCCTCTGGTCACCCAACTCCAAGGGACAGAGCGAAACCTGCAACACAGGCCTCCTGACTTTGGGCAAGTGTTCTTTCCACCTCAGAGATCAGATGTTCTGCTCAGAAGGTCCTGATGGTTTAAAGATTGGAACCAGCCCTGTATTCTTTTCCCCCTCCTTCTACCAAGTAGTTAAAATGAGCATCCTTAATCCCTTCATATTAGAAAGCTTTGCATTTGGCTCAGTGAATCAGAAAACCGGGACCTCTTTTATGGGTGGTGTCACTGTGACAACAGGCCACCATGGAACACTGACCATAGGCCGGACACTTTACATATATCAGCTCCTTTTGACTTCACACAATTCAGTAAGGCTGGTGGCATTTCATCCGTTTTATGTATGAGGCTCAGAGGAAGTCAGTAATTTGACCAAGACCACACAGAGCCAGTACTGGAGCTCTCTGACTTCACGTCCATACTTTTTATACCCAGCCCGTTAGACTCCCCCAGGCTGGAAGCCAGAAAGACCTGGGTTAAGATCCTCATTTATTTACTAGCCATCTCACTTTCCCAGGGCTAGTATGGGACATGGGAAACAGTAGGCTCTCAAGACATAGTTGTTAAACTGCTGCTTGGATAAGTCTACCCTGCCAGGCATCAGTTTCCCCAAGAAGTGTATAGCATTTCAATGGGTTGTGCAGGTTAAAGCAGTGCCTGGTGCAAGGTAGATAAGATCACTGTTGTTTACTGAGCACTTACTATGTGCCAGGTACTCCTCCAAGCATTTTATGTGGGTTTTCCCTTTGAAAATGTGGGTTTTCCCTCATCACAAAAGCAGTAACCTCTAAGGTGGGCACTCTTGCGATTGTCTAAGTCACACACTCAGTAAGTGGATGAGCCAGGCCTGAAACTCAGGCAGGGACTGCAAAGCCTGCTTCCTTCCTCTCTGCATGGTCCTCTCTCGGTGCTGCTGCTAACTAAACCCAAGTCCAGGTGAGGGTGGTGAACAGAGACACATACAACTTAGGGCCTAGAGAGGCAAAACAAATTGTTTAAGGTCCTCCAGCAAGTGAGAGGGAATAAAACCTGCAAAGACTTGCCTTCTAACCTGGGATCTGTTCTTTAAAAGGTGTTCCCTCTCTAATGAGGAAGGACATACTGTTTAGTCCCAGAAGGTACTCCTACACTGCAGATGGTCCCCAGGAATCCCGACTGCCTGGAGGACTCAGTGGCTTTCCCTTTTGGTCCTTGCTTCTCACTTATTTGGAATCATTCCTTCTCTGAATTGCAGAGCAGAAACTAGTATAAATTTGACCTAGTCTCTAGAAATGTTTACCTGGCTAAAAATATGCCTGCTTTGTTATACTTTTAGCCAAATTTAGATTTGAAGTATATGAATTGCCCACACCCATGTATTAGGCATGAACTGTTGGTACATTTTGTAACAGGAAGCTGCTGGTTTTCCATTCCAAAGAACTGGAATTTGGTCGGAAATTTGTCATCTGCAAATACCAACTCTCGCCACATTCCATTGCTGTTTTTAAGAGTGTCTCGTCACCTGGAGTTGGAGGCAGCAGTCCATGGGTGAGGCCAGGCTGGCAGAGCTGCCCTGGTACATTCTCCAACTCGAGTGGCTTCCAGGCGACCTCTGCCTGGCTCTCCCCAGGCCCACGCCACTCTGCAGTATGTTGCCTTTGGATTAGCATAAGGGCAGACAGGGTGCTTATTTTAGAACTGGAAGGAGAGGAGATGTATCAATAAAAAAAAAAATGGAAAAGGAAAAATCCCTTCAGTAGTTTTAAAATATCTCTCCCTTAACGGGACAGATTATTTTTGTTTCTTAAAAACAACTGGTAATTTTCTCCTCGAAACAGTTGGAAGAGAGGTGCATGAGACTGAAAAAAGGAAGGAGCTGTTATGGTAGTCTGTAGGTTTCCCCATCCTGTCCTGTTCATATAGGAGAGGTTTTTACCCCAATCCGGCCTCCCTTTCCAGAGCCTCTCTGCTCCTTACGGCAGACTCTGGAACCTGAGAACTCTGTCACACAGACACTTTTCTTGCCTCTTCATTTTAAAAACAGGGAAGCTAAGCCTCAGTGCCTTTGCACGTGCTGTTTTTTCTGCTTGGACTGTCTCTCCCAGATATTGACAGTGCTAACTCCTTCCCCTTCAATCTCTGCTCACATGTTAGCTTGTCAGAGGTGCCTTTTCTGTATTGAGGGCCGGCTCTGAGATGCCCACAGTAGAATGTGGAGGTGAGAGTTGGGTTTGCCAACAGGCACTCAGTTTTCTTCTTTTCTTTTTTTTCTTTTTCTGCCCACTTTTGGCGATCTAAACCCTTGCTGATAAAAGTATGGTTTGTAGTCTAGTAATAATGGCATCACCTGGGAGCTTGTTAGAAATACAAAATCTCAGGCCGGGTGCGGTGGCTCACGCCTGTAATGCTAGCACTCTGGGAGGCCGAGGTGGGCAGATTGCTCAAGGTCATGAGTTCGAAACCAGCCTGAGCAAGAGCAAGATCCTGTCTCTACTAAATGTAGAAAGAAATTAATTGGCCAACTAAAAATATATAGAAAAAAATTAACCGGGCATGGTGACACATGCCTGTAGTCACAGCTACCTGGGAGGCTGAGGCAGGAGGATCACTTGAGTCCAGGAGTTTGAGGTTGCTGTGAGCTAGGCTGATGCCACGGCACTCTAGGCCGGGCAATAGAGTGAGACTCTGTCTCAAAAAAAAAAAAAAAAAAGATACAAAATCTCAGGCCACACCCCAGACCTTCTGAATCAGATTTACATTGTAATAAGATCCCACATGATATGTAAGCAAATTAAAGTTTAGGAAGCAGAAGAACATTTATGCCATCAACCCCTTCAAAAGAAGTACTTAGGAGAAATCCCCTTCCCACAAAGTACTGTCACTACCTCTGCCTGGGGACATAGGCCCAGCTGCCTCAAATAGCCCTACTGGATTGTGGATGGGAGGGATGAACGAGTCACCCTAGAAGAGAGTGTCATGAGAGAGACTTGCAGAATCTGTGGCCACTCTGTCTCTGATCTTGCTGGGGCTTATTCTCCTGTGCACTGAGCCTTGTAGCTAATGTTTGGTCCCCATAGCTGGAGGCTGTCATCTGCCTGGTAGCTGCAAGACCCAGTCTTTAACCTGGTAGCCCAGCATTAGGGGACCTGAGCTCCCCACTCCACCGGGTATGTCTGGGCTGGTCGAGGTGGCATCCTACAGGAGCTGGAGGCAGTTCCACCCCAGCCCTTTTCGAGAGTGGCCGTGAGCGCCCCTCTAGGGCCCTCAGCAAAGGCAGCTCAGCCATTCCCACAGTCTGAACACAGACCAACTCCCACAGTCCTTTGCTCTTTGGAATTTATCCAATTCTCCGCAAGTCCCTAAAATCATATTGCATGATTCATGAGGAAGGCAGGACACGTCCCAGGGTAGCCAGGGGAAGGGCTCACTTGCTCTCCATCCCCGTGTCTGATGCCCAGGGAAGCCCCCTCGGTGGCCAGGTGCCATGCGAATGTCATCTGTCTGGCTGCTGAGGCACTTCTTTCAGTCACCATGTGATGACGTATTGATTTGGGGAAAGCCCACTGATAAGAGCGGAGCAGGTTAACTGAGCTCCTGAACCAGGCTGTTCGGTGGAACTATTATCTAACGTTGGAACCTTTTTGCCTTGTTCTGTGTACATCAGGGCTATCTGAAAGCTGCTCACATTGGTTGCTGGCACCATAGAAACCGCCTATCCTTGTGCACACTTCTGTCTAAGTCAGATGTGGGCCACCACAGGTGGAAGAAGAGGACTTGGTGGCAGAGGAGCAGCTTCACCATGGGGTCCACAGGGGGCAAGGAAGGTAGCGGAGGAAGCTGGAGAGCATTTTTGGCCCCTCCCCCAGGTCCCCTAGCTTTGTTTCATTTAACCTCATCCAAGCTACCTGGAGAAGGGACCGCCCCAGCCACCCTGGAGTCTGTACATGGTCCTGAGTGGGGACAGGGAACCTGCTCTGTGACTGGAAGGTGACGCTCCTGGCACCAAAAGGGTATTGTGTGTGTGCCTGTGCTTGTGTATTCCTGCATGTGTGTATGTGTGTCCAGATGCTGCCTGAGAGGTTGTAGAAAATCCATTTAGACCACTGGCAGCATCATGGCATGTGAGGCTGAAAGAGCATCTTTCTTGGAGTCAAGAACCTTAAGTTCTCTTTCTAGGCCCTACTGCAACAAGCTTCCTGACCCTGGCCACGTGCCCTGTGGTTCTTCACCTGCTGTTTGTGGAGTTGTCCATATGCTCTGATGTCTTTCGAGGTTCTGATGCATGCTCTGGGGTGAGATCTCCTGAAGTTGAGACCACGCCCCTCAGAGAAGTCAGGATAGCGAAGTAGGAAAGAGCAAGTGGTCGCCGCCACACTGACCAGGGCTTGGGTTACACAGCTCTGCCTTACACACCTACAGCAGTGTGGCCTCAGGGAAGTTGCCAGACCTGCCCTGCTTCCCCATCTGTTCCATAGGCATGATAGCAGGGACCTCACGGGGCTGCTTTGAGCATTCATCGTGATCATGTGTAGGAAGCATGTGGCAAATGCCTGGCCACATGAGTACACCATAAATGCTACATCCCAGCCATGTGTCTGTCTGTGTGTTTTCTGCTGTACCCTGATATAAGGACGAAAATCTCCCAAGAAAATTCCAAGGCAGAGTGCAATTAATAAATGAGATGGTAAAATAAATAAAAATAAAAATAAATGAGATGGTGGTACTCAATTATATTAGTGTAGTTTGGCAGTAAGGAAACCAATTAATTCATTCTTTCAGAAAGTTATGAACAGAAAAGGAAGTGTACAGAGAAAGGTCTTATAGGGTGAGAGAGAGATGCCAAGGGTGCATCTCTTCCTTCACGACAGTGGTTCTTAAACTTTAGTTTGCTCAGGGTTACCTGGGGAGCTTGATAAATATGCAGAATCCTGGGCTCCAGCCTCGGAGAGTTTGCAGATCTGGGATAAGGCCCAAGATTCCATCTTTGACAAATATGACGAGGTGCAGATGGTCTGTGGTCCCCACTCTGACAGACACTGGTCCAGAATGGAAGATCAAATTGGAGGCTGAGGAAAGGCAGGAGCTGGGTGACTTGGGGTAGGCAGGAATGGGATCCCAGGTGAAGTGACAGGAGCTGAGGTTTTGGATGCACGCAAGACTCTGAGAAAACAGGGCAGCATACTTTGGATTGGTTTGATGAACAGACGGTAGAGAGCCCTGGTGGACAGGAAGCTCTGGCTCTTCTCCCTGCCACTGGTGAGTGGCACTGCCAGGTAGGGTAGGTATCACACTGGGATGGCAGCCATTGGGAAGGGTTTGCTGGGACTCCCAGTGAAGGATAATGAACCCAGGGCGTGTGTCCCTTTGTCTGAGGCCCAAGCTGGCTGCCTTTAAGTTGCTTGACAGTGCCCATAGAGTTGAGCATCTGTCTCTGTGTTTCCTCATTCAGAAATCAGGGCTTCGAGCAAGTTGCGGCAGTAGACCTGGAAGTATAAAGATCTGAGATGCTTAGAGCCCCAGAGCAGGCTAGCAGAAAGGGCACCCGAGATGGGACGAGGAGTTCTGTGTTTGACTTCCAGTTCTCCTTATGAGGGGCTGTCCTAGCTGAGGGGGTGCCTCAGCCCGAGTCTCACGTCTCCAAGAGGCCCAGTGTGCCCACGATACAACCTGAACTGAGATATCCCCATAGCAGTGGCCTTTGGATCTGCTTCCTACAGGAGAGCAAAGTTCCATTGGATCAGGAAAACAGAGCAATAAGCAGCTCTGAGAAGGGAACATTTAGTCAGCACCTACTATGTGCCATGCTCCATGCTCCATGCTTATAGGATTTTCTCATTTAGCCTCCACCTTAGGATGTGGATGTCATCAATTTTACAGATGAAGAGAGAGGGGCTCAGAGATGTGAAGTGACTTGCCCAGTCCCATATAGCTGGGACGTGGCCATGCACGGGTTCAAACTCACTTCTATCCGGCTCCATGAATTCATTGTCCACGGTTCTACAGTGACTGTTGTGGGGACCTTGCTCCTTGGTCCTCAGGCGCAGGTGCCTCGGAAGCCCAGCTGCCCTGGGTCGTGTGGGGGCACAGTGTGGGCAGAGCGCCCCGGAGTCCCGTGACTCGTGGGGCACTTCTGTGCCCTCTGTCAACAATCCGGCCTTCAGTGCTGTTGCGCTGGCTGCCGGCTGTGTCCACCACGGCCAGACCCCCCACCCACACAGGCGAAGGCTTTGGCCAGGGGCACCCTGGAGGGGGAGGAGGAAGTGCCCTCCAGAGGGGCTTGTCGCAGAGCCCCTGAATGGCCCCACTGAGGCTCCCAGGCAGGGCAACAATGGGCCTGTTGGGGCCTCGGTGGCTGAGGTGAGAGGGCCGGGGCCTGGCAGGCAGTGCTGGCTCAGAGGCCAGACGCTGACTTCCAGGGCTCCGAGCCAGCGCTTCTGACGTGCTTTGAAATGCCAGCTCTGCTTAATGGGGAGCAGCTGGGGCGGGCTCCACATTCCTGCCCGTGCCAGGAAGGCAGCGTGAACTCGGCTCCCCAGGCCACGGCAGCTCTGTGCCTCCTCCCTGCCTGGCACTGCTCGCTGGGCACGGCACCGCCGTCAGCTCTTTCCAGCGTCCCCTTGGTCCTCAGGGGCGTCCTTTTCAGCCCATTTAGAGAAATGACACTCCCTCCCCAATAGCTCAGGATGCCCACAGGTACGGTTGCCAGATAAAATGCAAGGTGCCCAGTTAAATTTGAATTTAAGATAAGCAATGAATAATATTTAATTGTGTTTAAATATGTAACAAATATTGTTAAATGACAAAGCCTGAGCCAAGATATGGGTTCATTTTGCTTGTAGTGGGGCACACTTAAACTAAACAATTATTTGTTGTTTATCTGAAATCCAGATTTAACTGGAATCCTCTGTTTTTATTTGCTAAATCTGACAACCCTGCCCAAGGGAGCCATGATGGGCACACATGTGGCATCACCAGGACTTAGCTGGGTTTTCCTTGGTGCCAGCAAGGTGGGGATGGGGGCAGGAGGCCTCTCTGTGCCCACTCCCCACCTCCTATCTCCTGTATATAAAGCATTGGATGCCACGGATAGTGGGTGTTTGCTAGCAGGCTGCCATTGCTCCTGTTGTTACATACTCCACCCCTCTTCCAGAAGCTGCATCTTCCTCCCCAGCCCCCACAGTGGGAAGGGAAGCTTTGGGGTGCAGTTCCAGTTGGTGATTCTTTACTGAGCACCTGTATATCACACCGGGCTGAACACTGGCAGTTTAATGGTGACTGAGATGGTCTCTGCCATCGAAGAGGCTGACAGGCTAGTAAGGGAGAAGTGTAGCTGAACAGAAGAGCAACCATAATTCAGCAAACCATAAACACTGGGGGACGGGGGGAGTCATTGAGGGGCTCTCCGAAATCTTCTCGCTCACACCTGTAGGACCAGAATAGGGGGTCCTGGGCCATGTCATTGAGCTGACTAGCTGTGTGGCCCTGGGCAGATCATTTAGACTCTCGAGCCTTGGTTTTCCTCATATAAAGTGGGAACGACTTTCTTTGCTTTCTAGGGACCAGTGTGAGACTCTGAGTAAAATGATGAATGTGAACATGTATGGCCAACTTCAGGGTTCTCGATGGGGCAAGTGTGTGTGCTTGTGTGTGTCAGAGGCAGGACAGGAATTGAAATACAGAGGGCCAGGAATGCCTGGGCCCCACCTGCTCTGCACCCCTCCACACTAACCCCCTCAGCATGCTGGTTCTCTGCCTCTAGTTATACCTGTGGGCATTATTGTCAGTATGTATAGCATTCCCCTCTGTCTCAGGTGAATAACACCAATATCAGATGTTTGTGTAGTATTTTACTGTTTGCCAAAGGATAATGATTAAGGGAATCACTGGAAATTCAAAAACGCCTGAGTTCAAGCCCCATCTCTACTGTGTGACCACAGGTAAGTGCTTAACCTCTCTGTGCTTTTTCTTCTATGTAAAATGGAACATCATAGATGTAGTTCAGAGGATGAAAAGTAAATCATTCATATAAAGTGCTTAGCATGGAACCTGGCACATAGCAGTTGCCCAGAAAGTGGGCAGCTATTAAGAGTGTCTTATTTGAGTATCATAATAATCTCAAATTGTGAGGTAGTAGTTATCTGATGGAGAATGAGGTTCAGAGAGGGTGGATAACCAGCCTAAGGAGACATAGCCAGAAGAGGTAGCTGTGGGAGAATATACTCCCTGGCTGCTTAGGAGGCCTTTGGTCACCCAGCCTTCCCGGGACTCTGCTTCTAGCTTTTGGCTGGACACCTCTCTGGGCTCTGGCTGGACTCAGGCCCTCCTTGCCCAGTCATGGTCTGGTCCAGATACATGGGTGTCTCCCGGAGATCTGGCCGTGCCTGTTTATGCCAGGCCCGTGCCTGCCCAGCCTCCTTGGGGTCAGGGAGGAAGAGCATCCTTTAGGAATCTGAGGATTTATGTGCCTCACACCAACTATTCATCCTTTGCTGGTTTTGAAGTCTGAGATGTGGGCCTCCTTTTTATTACCCTCTTAAATCTTGGTGTTAACTGATGCCTACACAATTATGTGGTTAGCATGGATGCTAGCTTTATTGTCTTGAACACAAAAGCAGCTTTGAAAATGGGTTATTTCTGGGGAGAAGCTAGGGGTGGGCCTCTCACCAGAGAAGGTAAACTTTAGCAGACCACTTCCCCCTCCTGTGGGAGCAGAAGCAGGTGGATTAAATTGCTCCATTAGGAGGTGCTCTGGTTTCTAATAGAATAGCATAAGAAGAAAGAACCCTTGGTGGTGGGAGGCAGGGAAAGGAGCTAGCCTTGACCGTGCCCTTGCTGTGTGCACAGCTGTCTATGTTGGTGCTTCTACAATGTCACATTTGGTCCCCTCAACCACTCTCTGAGGTTAGGTCTTAGACCCATTTTTCAGATGAGTTAAATGAGAGAGACAGGCTGGCTGGCTGGATGTGGGCCACATGGCCGGTAAATGGTAGCTCCAGGTTTTGAGCTGCAGTCTGTTCACTGTCCAGCCTCACTGTCACCCATGTATCTGGGTCTTCGTGCTTTAGGGGAGACCAAAACACCGGAAGGCACGTGCTTGTCTTCCAGGCTCCAGCTGAGAACCTGAGATGCTCCACCTGCCACACAGTGGGCACTAAGCCTCCTGGTGCGTCAGTGCCCAACTTCAAAACAAGGGACGGAGATGTCTGGGGGAGATGGGGCAAGAGCTAGTTTCTGATCTCACCTCTTTCCTTAAAGGAGATAAAGGATTTTGAATATATGAAGGGAGGAAAGAGGGTTTTCTAAGGACAGGAAGCCATAATGGGATTCTGAGCAGGGGGTGGCAGGCTGAAAATAGAATGTAAGAGATTCTTCTCAGGACACAAGACGATGGAGACTGGAGGTGTTTGGTAACCTGGTACTTCTACTGATGATGGTGATGGGAGGCCGATGGTGGTGGTGGTGGTGATGGTAGCTGTGGTGAGGATGGTGATGGTGATGGTCAACATTTATTGAATGCTTACTGCATGCCCGGTACCATTCTAAGAATTTTACACGTATGAACTTGTTTAATGCTTACCACGATCTTATAGAGAATGTACTGTTATTAGCCCCATTTTACAGATCAGGAAACTGAGGCACAGAGAGGCGATAAGGGCCTGAACTAGAGGCAGGCATTGAGGCTTGAGAGGAACAAGCATATCTAAGAGCCATTGAAGAAAGAACGAGGGTAGGACTTTGTGACTGTGTTGAGAATGGGGTCTATAGTGAGTCCAAGGTAAGCGTATTGCTCTTTTATAGGAGCCAATTTTCTGGCGGCAGTTATTGGTGAAGTTATGACCCAACTGGCAAAGGCAAACTTGCAATTTACTAAATGCCTCTGTTAAAATGGAAATGTGATATTTCAGCAGATGAATATAATAAACCATTGCCAGACATAGACACCTTACCATGAATGAGATCATCAGCTTCAGTGCAGGGAGGGTGGCTCAGGTTAAGCGACCCTGGATGGGTCAGTTTTGAGAAGGCCAGTGCCAGCCAATTCCATCCATTAGGGTGGGCTGCCCCAAACATAACTACCCTAGGCCTTTTCCTTCGAGCCCCTTCCCCTTCCTTCCTTCCTTCTCACCCCAGTCTGCTGTAAGGAGTTCATGTTCAAACATTCATGGCCAACACTGGATTAAGGTTGACACCTTTCAAGTCACACCATTGGTATTTTAACAGCCTTTCAGAAGCAGATGGAGGTGGGGATGTGAGTGATCTCAGGAGTTGGGCAGGGACAGGAAAGGTGGCATGCAGTCTTTACAAGCACAGGCTCTCCTTCTGGCCAAGACAGAGTTGGAGCCTAGCCTCAGACTTATTTGCTGTCTGACCTTGGACAAGTCATTTTCCTTCTTGATTTTCAGTTTTCTCATTTGTAAATGGGGATAATTATAGAACCTTTCTCATAGTGTTGAGAGAAGTAAATCAGAGAGGGCCTGTAACGTGCAGAGCCCCGGACCTGGCACGTAGTAGGTGCTCACTAAATATAAGCTGCAGTTGTTGCCCCAGGCCCACTCTGAACAATTCCAGGAGACCTAAGGGTTCTCCATGGACTTTGGGATCGAGTCTGGGACCAGGCAGCTCAGTGTTGCCAGTTTCAGGAAGGCAGAGAGCTTAGCCTGGGCCCCTGCTCACTCCCTCTGGCTCTCTCACCAGATACATGGGTGGTACTAGGGTCTGTATTGCTCTGGGAGCACCCTTACCCCGATGTCCTGGATAGGGCCTTGTAGAATTCCTTTTCAGCCCCCTGCCCAGAAGGTCTGCATCAGAGGTAATAATGGTTCCAGCCAGTACTTATTGAGCACCTACTATGTACCAGGCACTGTATTTATTAATTTAATCCTCACAACCATTCCATAAAATAAATAAGCACTGTTATTAACCCCGTTTTACATGGGATGAAATGGAGGCACAGTGAGGCTAAGTTACTTGCTTAGAATTATACAGCCAAATCGGCGCCATGGCTCGAACTCCCAACCTCTATGCCATTCGGAACAAAGGAGTTTGAAGCCATTCCTCCTGCATGATACATGAAATTTTAATAACCTGCTCACAGCCCAGGAGGCTTGCTGTTTCTCAGAGCCCAAGGGACCAGAGCCATCTGTTGGGTGCTTTTTTGAGGGAGTTGGTGTGACTGTTTCAGGGTAAAATGCAGAGAAATAGCATCACTTTTTTTTTTCCCCGTGTTGTAAAAATAACCTGCAAGGATGGGAAGAACAAATGGAAGCTGGGAGGCTGGCATGGTAGGGAGGAAGGAGCTTGAGTGCTGGGGGCTGCCCACCTGGTGCCACATGCTGCCATCTGCACACTATGGGGACAACATCAGCCTGACCTGCCAGCACCTATTTGGCCACCAGCATCAACCTTCAGGAATAGAGACTGTTCCTCAAAAAGCCTTTGGCCCAAGGAAGCTCAAAGGGCAGAGTGAGGTCCATGGAGGGTCGTGACCATTTAAAACATGTTGTCCATTTGCAGCATGCAGCAGTGACCTTACATCTCACCCTCTCTGTGGCAGCCAGCTCCAGACACAAATTGGGCATTACTTTTGATCATGAAACATGTTTTTAAAAATAAAAAAACTGGAAGTAATTGGTGAGGCTGAGATTATGTTAATTTATGCAGTTTCCACTGCTGCTAGGATTAAAAATAGCTTCCTTTCAAGAAAACTAGAGCTACTTACTGTCAGTTTGCCTTCTAGGCCACCTCTTGTAGGGTTCCAGGACTGGTGGGTTGGGCACAAGGCATGGATTATGAGATTCTCCTTGGCAGTCCCAGGCTCAAAGTAAGTTGAAGTGGAAAGTTAAAAGAGATTTTCCCTTCTGGTGGTAAGGCATCCTTATAAAGTCTTCACTGGCATGTTTCATAGAACTTGATCTGCTGAACTTTAATGAGAACTGTTGTCAGTGTTAAACACACAGGGAAAGATTTGGTGTCCCTTAAAAAGCTGTCACAAAGTTCATGCAGTGAAGCACTCACTCTTTGCGGGGGAGAAGGAGGGAACTTACCCAGGGTCCCCTCCTGGGACTCAAACTCAGGTCTAGCCCCTCCAAAGTCCGGACTCTCGTGACATCTTCTCCCCTAACTCTGCTGTTCCATTTATTGATTACGACTACCCTTGGTGCTCACTGTCATCTGATTTCATCAATATAAACATTGCTGGTTGAGTCTTCCTTTAGTGATAGCAGAGGCAGAGCTTCTTCTAGGTTATGTAGGGCACCTGGAAAATATTTTCTTACAGGCCCTTATCTATATGAAAAACCTTCTTGCCCAACATCAATGTACCAATACCATTTGGCTGGGCCAGCCTCCCACAATCCCATGAAAGGACTATTGTGCCCACCAGGAGGAGCAATCCTCTTACCCTCCTAGACAACACCATCGGGGTAATTCCTGGAGCTCCTTGGGCATCTGCTTGACACCATGAATGAGCAGAAATTCAGAGCATGCCTTGAAGGGAGAGTTGAGGACAGGGACTCCCATGGTTCAGAGGTAAGGCCACCTGGTCAGTCCCAGCCACCAGAGGGAGACTTAGAAAATTTCAAGGAAGGCACTCCAAAGCCCGAGGACAAAGGAAGCATGGAGGCAAGAAAATATGAAGGAAAGAGAAAGAAGACAGTTAATCCATGTATTTATTAAACACCTCCTATGTATCAGGTACAGTGCTAGGCATGGGGGCGGGCAGGGAGGGCAGTGCAAGGTACACAAAGACAGAATCCAGGCTTTCATGGATCTTACAGCCTGGTGGGGAAAACAGGCATTAATCACATTATGACAGGGAGGAGGGACAGGAAGAGGAGGAAGGAAGGTGCTCAGCTGTCAAGTAGATAATTCTAAGGCAGGGTAGCATGGTAGAAAGTGATATAATCCGGTGATCACTATTGCAGACTTTGGGATCAAAGAGACTAGATTCCAGGACCATCCTTGCTACTTCCTAGCTCCATGCTTCTATGCAAGGCACGTGCACTCTGAGCTCAGTTTCCTCATCTGAGAAATGGGGAGAAGAGTTCCTACCCCACAGGGTGCCTGAAGTTGGTTAAATGAAATCACACGTGGAAAGCACTTAGCAGGAAGCCTGACATGCATCTTGTTCTTAGTGAATGGTGGCTGTACTAGTTATCTGCCTTCTCAGACCTACACAGATCCAGAGCAGCTGATCGGGAGGGCAGAGATAAGGAGGTGGTCTGACAGCCCAAGCCGTAGCTGATGGTGAAACCGCTGACACCCTGACAGCAAAGGAAGAGGAGATGGAAAAATCCGCCATCTCAGCAGCCCTTAGAGCAATTAGTGATGGTTGTGATGTGAGTTTCTGTTTAATGTCCCCTTGCTTTTGAGAAGATGAGAATGTATAATACAGAACTTCATGGATGAAAAGGTAAAATAAATGTTCAGGTGCTTTGAACATAAAGCTTCAGTTATCTGGACAATTCAGTGACTGGGGACTCTTCCTCCCCCGGCAATGCTGGGAGAAAGAGCTACCTAGGGCTTATAGGAACATCAGCTCCTGTAGACCCGTCTGCTCGGAGGGACATTACCTGAAAAGACTGGTGACATGCCCTAGGCTCCTGTCCCTCTCCTCACTCAGGGCCAGGTATGCTTTCCACGCTGCCTGGAACGGGCCCTGGCGGGGCAGGGGCCTCTAGACATGTGTCTGTTGAGGCCCCATCCGGAGCCTGTCAGCTGTGCCCAGGCTGCATTTCCAGTTCTATAGCCGTGGATCTTAAATGTGGGTGACAGATGTGGGAGAGGCACATCCAGGAGATGAAAAGATAACTCCATCTGCTTGGTTCCGGAGAAAATACAGAGGCCATATTTTGGATAGTGGCTTTTCCTATTAGGGAGCTGCGGGTAAGTTTTCCAGGGACGAGGCAGCACTTACAGCCAACACAGCCCCCTAAACCTGGTATCCTGGCACCAGGCTTGGAGGTGAAGTTGGCAGAGGGGGCTTGTTTGCCAGGGGACACCAGGGAGGATGGTCCCTGGCCACTGTGAGGAGAGCTCCATCTCTGTCCTGTGGAGGAAGCCACACAGGTTTTAGTGCTCGAGCTTTGTGGCAGCTCCTTGAAGGTGTTTTAACAAGAGCAGAGATGAAAGGAACGGCTTTGCTGCTCTGATGTCTGACTGCCTCTCCCAAGCTGCCCACAGCAGCGCAGAGCCGTGTCCTGGAGCTCAGGGCCACCCTTGGAGCTTGCTAAATTAGGGTCTGTCCCCTGGGTTACATATTGGTACCTGTTTGGAGAAGAGGCAGAAGCTGAGGAGAACACACAGCTCATATCAGAAGGAACAATGGAATTGGAAACATACAAACCCTACTCACTTCCCTTGTAGTTCTCCTGACTTGGTCAGTAAAATTTAGAAGCATTTATTGAGCATTCGCATATACCGTGTTCTGTGCTTCATATTATGATTTAGTCATCTAAGCAACGCAGAGTATCCTCACTTTGTTTGCATTTTAATGCTGACAAAATGCATAAAGGAAAGTTAGGTGCCCAAGGTCACACAGCTAGGAATTGACAGAGTGGGAATTCAAACTCAGGTCTGCCACCCCTTAATTATTACTTTATAAGTCATACTAAGGACCCTGAGCCCTCTGTTTTGAGGGTCAATAGCAAATTTTTAAGGCGGAGGGTGCAGCAGATGGCTCAGGCTGAGTCAGGTCTGTGGAGACATTTGTTTATCTGGCATAGTGTTTTAGAAATTTTAAAAAATGACTTTAGGCAACATTCGGTGTTTGCCACAGTCTCCACCTCTCTCAGCTGTCTTACAGCTGGCCAGCTGCTCAAGCCCTGTAGGATTTTGAGTTTATAATCTCTGGCTAAACCTTTCTTTTGCCTATGTCAGTGATTCGGCCAGAGAGGACTGGCATTACCCTAAGAAAGAAAAAAAATGCCCCCTCTTCCCCTCTGAAGGGGTAGGAAAGGGTTAGTGTTTCCAGACTCGACCAAGCCAGGCTGAGGAACTTCTAAGAAGGCCCTAGCATGGACTTTTGGGCTCAGAATTCAGCTTTCATGAATTTTCGTAGTGTATTTGAAGAGGACAATAGAGAGGAAAAATACATTATCCCGTCCTTGGAGAGGCAAAGGAAAGTTCTCCCATATTTATGGACGCTGTAAGCCGGCGCCCCCTGGAGGGCAGCCATTGGGACCTTGATGGGGAGTCATTTGCAGTGTGCACGTTTGCCGTGCCTGCTGTGAACAAAGCATGACATACGGGGCTGGGAGGGACAACTGCCTGCAAGAATCTAGGGACAATAAGACATATTCTCAAAGAACAAATTCAAGGCAAGCCTTACTGATTTATGGGGGGCCTTGAAGTTTAGAGGGGTTTGTTCAAAAGTAGGTAGGTAGGTAACATTCCAGGTAGATGAGACATCACAGGCAAAGGCATGGAGGTCAGAAAACAAAGGAGACGTACTGAGGGAAGGAGACTTACTGGTATTTTGGGAATCACAAAGGGGAAGAGTGTGACAGGAGAACCAAACCAGATAATACTCGCTTTGGTAGCCCAGTGAGTAAGAGTAGCAAGTGTTTGCTCAGCGCTTACTGTATTGAGGGCATGTTATAAGCATGTGACATGTATTGTCTCCTCCAGTCCTCACAAGAAGGCTATAAGGCAGACACTATTATTATTGTTACCATAGACCTCTATAGATTCCAGGTCACGCAGCTAATATCCCAGGCATTCTGGTCCCATAGCTGACGCTTCCACCTTCCTCTCTGCTGCTTCCAAGAACAGCCAGCAGTCTGGATGACTTCTTGGTAGGAGGGATATGAGATTTTAGCAAGAGCTCAAAAAAGAGCAGTTTAGACCCTATAATGACACTGTCTTCAAAGATGGGTATATAACCTTTCCTGGCATCAAAGATCTTTCCTGGATGGCCTTAGTCTCTCATTACAGTTTGTATTTTTAATTTTTTTATTGTATAAATTTAAGGTGTACAACATCATATTTTGATATATATTTATGCAAATGATTACTACAAGTAAACAATTTCACATATCCATCATCTCCTACAGTTATTTGTGTGTGTATATGTTAAGAGCACCTAACACCTACTCTTAGAAAATTTCCAGCATACAGTACAACGTCATTAAGTAGAGTCCACATGCTATACTTTAGAGCTCTAGATTTATTCATCCTGCAGAACTGCAACTTTGTTCCCTTTGACCACCTACGTCTCCCCATTTCTTCCACCTTGCCTTCCACACCTCTGGTTCTACTCTGCTTCTATGCATTTGACTTTTTCTGCTTTAGATTCCACATGTAAGAGAGAACATGCAGTATTTTTCTTCCTGTGTCTGGCTTATTTCACTTAGCATAATGTCCCCCAAGTTCATCCATGTTGTTGCAAATCACAGTATTTCCTTCTTTTTAAAAGCTGAATACTATTTCTTTGTATATATATACACCACAGTTTCTTTATTCATTCATCCATCGATGGGCATTAAGCTGTTTCTATGTCATAGCTCCTGTGAATAATGCTGCAATGATCATGGGAGTGCAGGTGTCTTTACAAGGTGCTGGTTTCATTCCCTTTGGATATGTACACAGAAGGGGGATTGCTGAGTCATATGGCAGTTCTACTTTGAATTTTTAAGGAACTTCCATACTGTTTTTCATAATGGCCATACCAATTTGCATTCCCAATTACAGTGTACAAGAGTTCCCTTTTCTCCACATCCTCGCCAGCACTTGTTATCTTCTGACTTGCTGGATGAGAGCCATCCTGACAGGTGTGAGGTGGTAACTCGCTGTGGTCTGGATCTGCACTGCCCTGGTGGTTAGTGATGTCATGCCCCTTTTCATACCCCTCTTCTCCCTGTACTGTTTTCCCTTCTCCCTCTAACCCCTCACAAGCCCCTTGTGCTCCAGCCCAACCAAACTTTTTTGCAAGACCATGATCTCAGCATGCTCTACCACTTCCTACCTCCTGTAACTTTGGAAGAGTTACTTAACCTCTTCAAGTCTCAGTTTCCTCATCTGTAAAATGGAGGTGATAATAGTACCTGCCTCATAAGCTCTTTGTGAGACTTAAAGGAGATAAGTGCAAGGCGTTTAACACAGGGTCTGGCACACGGTGCCTGATAGACAACCACTTGGATCCTAGAATTAAATTCACATGTGGTAATCGCCTAGGTCTGGGGCGGGCAAGGGTGTGAGTGCGGTTTGCAGCGAGGACTCATGGGCTGCCTGCTACCCTCTGTGTGAGGTGCTCCAGATAGGACCTGGTGGCTGGCAGTTTGTCCCTCCTTGCTCTGCCTGGTGCCTGTGTGGATGGTGCAGTGGTGCCAAGGGGGTTATCACAGCTGGTTTCTCTGCACCATGGCATTGCCTGGTATCAGCCCTGCCCTTCTCTAGATAGTGGGAGCAGCATCCTTTGGTCCTCGTGCTGCAGCAAGCAAGGAATTAATAAGCCACCCCTGTCCTTCCCTAGCCCAGACCAACCCAGGTGCAGACTGGAAGCCACAGCTCTGGAGTGCTGAACCTGGTAGGCACACAGACAGGCAGACAGGAATCCTGTCTACTTTGGCGGCTGTCCTGGGAAGCCGTGGCTGCTAGTGCCACCTGGTGGCATTTCACAGCAACACAGGCATGGAGACTTCCACAGTATCTTATTAAAGGCGACAAGAGCTTGGGGCATCCTGGGAATTGAAGGTCAGATTCAACCTGCTCACAGTACAGAGGGCAAAGCTGAGATCAGAGGCGGGAAAACAGCGAGGCTTAGGTGAAAACCATTGTGGGAAGAGTCGTGGGGCCTCCGTTCAAATTCTGCTCCCCCATTTGGAATTTCGACTGCACTTCTGTGAGCCCGTTTCTTATCTAAAATGTGATGAAAATCCTCCATATTTACTCACAAGGCCATTGTGAGGCTCCTATGAAGGGCTTTATCGACTGCAAAGGGCTGTACAGGCATCTAAGAGCTGGTGGTCATGGCAGCTGCAGCAGCAAAGCAAGGCCAGTACTTCTGACCTGGTGAGTCAAGGGCCTGGCCTGGCACGATCGACCACCACCCAGCCCTCGCAAGGAGACGGGAGCAGGAGTGGGTGTGCGTTCCTCCCTCATTGCTGGCTTGGGTTATCCCCAGGGTGGGTGAGGTGTTGGGTCCTTCCACCTCTGCTGTGAGTCCCTGGTGTTTTCTCCCTCCTGGGTCTTGCATACAATCCCCTCGCCCAAGGGTATCTTTGGGTGGGAATGCCTAGTGCCTGCAATTCTGGGTTCTGGGCATGGGGAGTTTGTGTCTGGGTTTCCCCAAAGGTCTGACTGAAGGACAAGATGCAGAGCTCCAAGGTGAGGCCACATAAAAGGGCTGGGTTCAGCCCACAGCTTTCTCTCCAGCCCCAGGAATGTGATGGTATCTGGACCCGGACACAGGCATTAACTCATCTCTTCCGCTGGTGGACAAAGGGCTCAGTGTACCGCATCGGGCATTCGTCCCAGCAGCTTCTTGCTGTCCTGCTCAGGCAGCTGTCTGGACTGGTCCAGCCCAAGGAGCCTGGAGTGTCTGCTTGCCCCACCGGTGTGGAAGGTGTAGGTCAGGCCAGGGTTATTCTCCTCTTCAGGCTCTAATGCCAAGCCCATCTCACAGGGACTGGGAGGAAGAGTCCTCTTTGGGTTGTGATGTCCCTCTCTGCCCGTGACATCCCCTTCCCCTCGGCTAGCTTCAGAGACAGTTGGTTTTATTGAGTACCTACTATGTGCCAGATGGAGTACTAGACATCTTCACAGAGATGATCTCGTTTCTTCCTCAAGGCAGCCCTAGAAGGGTGGTGTGATTGTTCCCATATTACAGATGAAGAAACTGAGGCTTACAGAAGTTCAGTCACTCAGTGAAGTGAGAACATGATTTTAACCACAAACTTCTGCCTCCGGGGCTTGTCTTTGTGCAGTCTTAAGAGTGAACGACTTTCCAGAAAGAGACCTGGAATGAAGGCCCACCATAGAGGTGAGTCCCAGGCCTTCCCTGAGTAGAGGGTAGAGGATGCCCATGACACACTTTGCCTGAGACCCCCTGAAACACTCCCCAGTGGCAGCTCTTGGCTCTCACTTCTTCCATTCCCCTGTATTCAATACTTCCACAAAGTTTAATTCTGACACTGCTCATTTTGGGGCCCATTTGGAGACAGTGAGCTAGGGCGCAGGGCTGAGGGTGGAGGAGTGCCAGCCACCTTCTGAAGCCACGATTCGTTCTCTGCTTAGAGTTTCAATTAGTACTTTTAATTGAAAAGGTTATATATGTGGGTCATTTTTTAAAAGATCTACAACATGGACATAAAATAAAGAGAAAACATCCATGTTTCCTCCAACCAACCTCATTCCCACTATCTCAGAAATCACCTCTGTGAACAGTTTCTTGTGTATCATTCCAGAAAATTTGTACAAAAACAAGTATATTCAAATATTTCTAAGTCTTTCTTCCCCCAGTTGGAATTTCACCATCCTCACTGTCCTACAGAGGTCTTCTTCCATTCTCCATCATCTCTTAGACATCTCCCAACACAGAGGTCAAATGCTCTCTCTAACTGCTGCATTGCAGCCTCTCGTATGGCTGTTGGCTCTGCACAATTTATTGGCTATTGCCCTCCTGTTGGACATTTTGCTTGTTCTGTTTTTTTGCCATCATGAACAATATGTTTGTTATACATATATCTTTGCACTGTTGCACATGAAGGACTGTAAGATGGATGGACTCCTAAAGGCAGAATTGTTGGGTCAACATACATGCTTTTTAAATTTTACTAAATACTGCCAAATGGTTCTCCAGAAGATTTGTACCACATTATATGCTGATCGACACTTGGAGTAGAAGTGACCTCTGCCTGGAAGATAAGTCCAGTAGTCAGATGGGGCAACTGCTTGGGAGGCATGATTCCAGAAGCACCCAGACTCTGTTCATGACCCCATCTGCCTCCAGAACCTCCCCCTCCAGCCTGCCAAGGTATCTGGAATTCTCATTCACTCCTTGACCTGGGACATTGTCTCCAGAAGGCTCAGATGTCTAGCAGAGATAGTCGTCAGCCCCAGAGGAAGGGACTCTCGAAGGGTCACAAGGGAAGCCCCTTTGTGTTTATTAGCCATGTAGTAGAGAGGTGGTCAGGGCGACATATAACTTTCATGGGCCCTCTGCACTTTTGCCATCATGGACTCCTTCCTTCAGTTTAAAAAAATAAAGTACATTTTAAAAAGTATATTTTATAACTACATTTTCATAAGACAAATATCCAGGCTGGATTATCTTAATTTTAATTCCTTGATTAAAACAATTAAAATATTTCCCTGGGCCCCTAAAAGTATCATGAGACATAAGCCTTGTGCCTAATAGGTAAATTTGCGCTGGACATTGTCCCCAGGGTAGCCCTTCACACACCTGATTCCCTACCTGTTGTTACCTTCACTTTCCCTGGCTTTTGACATTGAAAAGGTGTGAAATTCAGGCCGTATTGAGGGTAGCCGGACACCCCGGAAGCACTCGGCAATATTTGGGCTGACAATAATCAATTTACAGCTGCAGAATCCTGCAGTTTCCAAGGTGTCTTCATCAATATGGTCATCCTAAAATATTGTGCCCATTTTATAGATTAGGAAATCGAGACACTGAGTCAGAGAAAAGAGAAGCAATTTGTCCAAGACGTACAGCTAGTAAGAAATAGAATCGTAGGGTCAGTGCAGCCTCGGCCCAGCACTGTTGACCGGGTTCCGCTGGATCTCATGGGACATCCTTGTTCTCTGAACATCTCATATGCATGACTTTACAGAAGACACACTAACAGCGCCACACCCTAACAGGTGCACAGGTGGAGCTCGACATATTTGGGTGACATATGGAAGCTGATTGCAGCCGTGGTTCCAGAATCTCTCCCAAGTAACTGACTTCAGTTTGTGTGTTTTTTAAAACTAGAGTAAAATTGATTGTCACAAATGCCTGGAATCTTATTTTAATGTAAGTAGAGCATGATTAGAAATTCAGAATTAGACGGCCCGGCATTAATTACCTCTCTGCTACACTTTTTATTTATGGCGTGTGCTTACTGCCATTAACTAAGAGAATGCTAGAAGGGCATGGGAAGGAGGATTGATCAAGAGAAGGTGGATTTAATAAGTAGTTGTGGATGGCAAAATTAGAAATAGATTTATTGCTTTTTTATTTAAATTGTATCTGATTTCCACATACTGATTCTTTTAACCCCTTGCCACATGCCCCTCAGTTTCTCCTTCAGGAATCCAGCTCCATTTACCTCCTAGTGCCCTATCCACAGTGTTCACCAGTCATACCCACCTTCTAGGATGCGCCCTAAACTGGTACCCCTAATCGCAAGGGCCACAGAGTAAGCTTGACGAAGCTAAACTCTCATCATACCCCTCCCTCCTTAAAGCCATCACGATGATTATCACTATCTACCTTTATTGAATACTTATTGCACCCCAGGTACTTTTACATCTCTCATATTATTTTACCTCTCAATAATACTTTGGAGTAGGAGAAATTATACCCGGTTTACAGATGTGAAACCCGAGGTTCAGTGAAGTTGAGTCAGTAGTTTGAAGCCACACGGCACAGATGTAGGACTCAGAATCATCCTCTTCTACTGACATAGACTGTGCCATTCTCACACAGGACGACAGTCATAAAGTGCTGAATAAACCACGTCACCAGGCAGCCGGGAGTGAACGGGACCCAGAACAAGGGCTGAAGCTCAATGCTTGGACCATCCAGTGTCCAGCTTGCCTTGGGAGGAGGCAAATCGGCTTTTGTTCCATTCCCGGCCTCCTCTGCTCCTCCCTGACTGTCTCCAGACAGTGGTATTGATCTGGTTTCAAGTTGTTTTGGTTTTTTAAAACTAAAAATCAAGTTGAGTTGGGCTAGATTATTCGCCGAATGCTTTCCCTTGGCAGTTATTTCTCTTCCAGGAAAGAGCCAGGGTCATTTTCCCTCCTGACAGTGATCCCAGCCCGAAGCCAAGAGTCCCCTGCCCAGGTGGAGACGTGGAAGGGCCTGGAGGACTTGGCTGGGCCGCCTGTCCCTTGACCACGGTCCTCAGGGCGCTGCTTACGGGGAGGCAGGGAGATGGTGCAGCCCAGGAAACCCGAGGACACGGGCAGCTGAGCGTGGCATCCGTGGTACGTGCAGGGCGTGTAATGAGACCTTCTCCAGGCTTTGTGGGCAAGGCTCTGATGTGAGACGAGGCGGATCTGAGGCTGCGGGCGGTGCTGGCCAGTGGGGCGGCGGAGCCGGGGAGATTGGATTTCCTTCGGAGCAAATCTCCTCCAAGTCACATTCAGTTCCCCCAACGTGTTCAGAGGCCCACGCTCTCATGAGCCCTGGGCTCTTCCCATCAGCCCGGGAGACCGTGGGGCAGGCCTGTTTATCTGCAGTTTGCAGGTTAGGTAACCAAGGGCTGTGGAGTTCAGTTAAGCCACCCTTATTTATGGAGACTCTGTGATGTGAAGGCAGAGGGGACCTGCACCCCACCTTCAAGGAGGCTGGGAGAGGGCAGAAGAAATGTACCCAGACAGCTGGGAGTGTCACAGCCCAGGCTGAGTTCAAATCCTCTCTGCCACTCCCCATTATTTAACCTTTTTGAATCTCGTTTCCCTTACCTGTAAACTATAACGCTTATACCGTGAGCTCACTGGGGCAAGGGCCAGGCCTGTGGTGTTCCCCACCTTATGCCTGGCTAGTGTGGTGCCTGGCACAGAGTACGTGCTGAATAAATCCCTGTTACGTGAGCAGCTAGACACTGTTACGAGTATTAAGTGTAATGGTGGGGGTGCAGTGCTTAGTTGAGGGTTCCAGGGAAGCACCCAGTGCATGGTAGCCTCAATACTCCACGGAGGGGCCGAGCACCACTCAGAGAGAGGCGAGGCAGGGAGGCGCAGGCTTGGAGGACGATGAGCGCGTCTCAGCCAGGTCTCCAAGGCAGGGCCCCGTGCTGCAAGGCAAAGATGTGAGCGAACAGGACTGAGGAGAGTGACAGGCGGAGATAGGAGTGAACTTGCCCAAACCGCAAGTTGGTGACAGGCAAAAGCCAGGGTGGAAACTGGAGCTTCTCACAGTTGGTGTCATTTCTGGGCCACTGAGAAGTCTTCTTATACACAGCTAAGTTTTACCAACAGATTGTTTAGGCATCCGCTGTAAGATGCTTTTAGAATTTCAAATGGACTCTTATTTTTAGCAGCAGCATCACACTGAGCATTTGACAGGGATTGATTCATTTCTCAGTTTATTTTTTAATAGGCTTAACGGCTATTGTTGATAATCGTTTGTAGGCGGTTAAGGCGGCATTATAGTTGCTGACTTCATGGGCCTGGAACTCACTGTGCCATGGAGGTGGTGCAACCCAAGTGTGAGAAGCAGTGGGGGGGTCCCCCTCCCAGGTTCGCCCGCACCTCTTTAAGGCTCCCGTTCCTCACTGCCGTCACTGGCGGCTGCAGCGTCGCTCCCAGTTTGACTAAAATGTCATTATTTTTTATGACGACTTTATTCTTCCCATCCTAAACTAGATGGTTAGGAGCTGGAGGCAGCCAGTAATTAAGCTCACCTGTCAAGAGTTTAGCTCGAGTCAGAATGAAATACGTTCTTTAACTTCCCCTTTTATTTCCCTGGGTGTCAAGGCATCAGAATTAAGCTCCTTATGGGAACAATATCTGACCCAAAAATGTTAGCACAGGGATTACCGAGATGGAAATTCGGTTAAGTTACCTACTTGTCATGACTTAGAAGCGCTGTGAGTTCTCAGGCTGCTTGAGAAAACGACTCATTGGCAAGGAGAAATGAGTTCCAAACCATAATAGCTAGTGGAAGCAATTTCTGGGATCACAGCATTCAGACTTGATATTCATTTGTCCCCCAGAGAAGAAATTCAGGCGGGTCCAGAGACTTTTTATGAATAAAAGTGCAAAGTCCACAAAATCTCCCAATGCCGTTTGTCATCTGCGGGGAGGCCTGCCTCCCGTCTGTGGGTTTGAGGGAGCAGTGTCAGATAATTTCTCCCTGCTGATGGGCCCTCCAAGCCAAAGGCTGGGCAAAGCTTTGTTCTTGACTCTCGAAAATTATACTCTGATGTACTTCAAAGGGATTCTAATGAGGACATTGGAGGCACAAAGAATTCAGCTTGGCAACATCAGTTTTCAAGTCCATGAAGTTTGGCATTACTTGATTTCTCTAACGAACCTCTTTCTCTGTCTTCCTTGCCTGTGTCCTGGTGAGGATTGTCTTAGAGAACCATGAGACCGTGATCATTTTCTCCTGCATGTTCCCCTGTTTGTGTATGGTACGTTCATCTGACCCAAAGTTTTATCAACGGCTTGTTTCTGAATCCTTTTCTCTCTTCATATGCGTGAGGTTTGGCAGAAATGGCCTTCCTTTCTGAAAGGTTTATTAAAGACATTTTCTGAAAACCTATTAATCCTGAACTTTCTCACTTATACAAATGTTTTTTGTGGTTTTTTTTTTTCTCTCACCATTGCTACAGGTCTCATTCCCCACCCCCAGGTGTTTTGATCCCATTCCCTTTGACCTTTCAAACAATTCTTTGGCCTTTGCCAGGAAAGAACTCACTCAGGCTTGCTGATCTAGACTCTGCATATGTGCCAGCTCTGTCCAGGTAGTTTTTACTATTTGTGACATGTGGCTCATGCCATCCCATCCCCATCCTGCCTTGGTAGCCCTCAGCCACTCTGTTGATGCTGCTTTCAGTACAGTGCCCAAAGTAGGAAGTTGTAGAATGTCCAATCTGGAAGAGACTTTTTTTTTTTGAGACAGGGTCTTTCTTTGTTGCCCCAGGCTAGAGTGCAGTGGCGTCATCATAGCTCCTGGAACCTCAAACTCCTGGGCTCAAGGGATCCTCCTACGTAAGCCACTGCACCTGGCTAATTTTTTCTATTTTTAGTAGAGATGGGGTCTCGCTCCTGCTCAGGCTGGTCTCAAACTCCTGACCTCAAGAGATCCTCCCACCTCAGCCTCCCAGAGTGCTAGGATTAGAGGTGTGAGCCACTATGCCTGACCATGGAAGACACTTTCTGATTAGTTCTCTCTCTCACTTCAGGTAGAGTAACTGAAGCCAAAAGGGAAAACGACTTGCCCAAACTCACACAAAGAGATGGAGACAGAGTCAGAAAAGGGCCTGGGCTCCTCTCGGCCCTGTGCCTTCTCTCCTCTGAGAATTTATTTCTACATACAAGTGCCAGACCAGACTTCAGCATCCTTATGGAGTAAGAATCACAGCTTTCACTTGTGGAGCATTAACCATACATTGTGCACTGTGCTAAGTGCTTTTTATGTATACCTCGTCTAATTCTCACCAAGCACTCTATGAGGTAAAACCCATTTTGCAGACGAGGAAACCAAGGCAATGGTGTGCTGAGCCTGGCTGGTACTGGCCCTCAAGAGCCAGTTATGTGCATCTCTTCCCAGTTCCATGTTCAGTGTTGTCATGTTGCTAGCAGAAATTGGCTACAGAGGGAATACTTACCCCATAGAAATTGACAAATGCTACAAATCAGGGCTTTATAAAATCCCTCTTCCCCCCCAGAGGAGACGCAGTTTACCAGCACACCACTAGGCTTACATAGGAGCTAAGCCGCTTGTCCACGGGCAGACAACAGGGGAGCGACAGAGCTGGGACTTTTACCCAGGGGTGTCTGACTACAAAGTCTGAGCTCCTAACCAGTACCCTATACTGCCAGTCAGTGACTCATGTCCTCTTGGCTGGAGCTGGTGGGTAGGAGAAAGCAGCTTGCAGGGGTCTGGTACATAGGATGGTGGTGGGGTGTGGGGTACACATGTCTATGAGGACCATAGCCGGCCAGCTGGAAAGGGATGCCCCTAGGAGTTTTCCAGATCTCACACCGTTCCATCCGCATAGGCCTCCTTGCTGTTTTATGAGTTTTCCAAGCACACTCCCAACTCAAGGATTATCTGTTTTTGTTGCCACTGTCTTAAATGCTTTTCCACAGATAAACCCAAAGCTTGCTCTTTTACTTCTTTGTTATCTGTGCTCTTCCTTGACCAACCCATCTAAAATATTATAGTACCTCAATAGTCTCTATTCATTTCCTTTAGTTAATTTTCTTAGCACTTTCTCTGCCTGTCTTCTAAGCACATATTTGCTTTTTGTCTTCTTCAGTGGAATGCAAGCTCTGTGAAGCTTGGGCCTGTGTCTTGTCCACTGTTACAGCTTCAGAGTGTAGACTAGGGAAGCATTAGGTGAATACACGAATGAATCTCAGCTGTGTTCTACTCCACACGCCACCTGGCCTAGACTTGACTTAGATGGCCAATGACTAGCTCAGATACTCAGCTGTAAAGGCAAAGAGTTTGCTCCTTGGCTCGGTGGTCTCTAGGGATCTTCAAAGTCTAAAATCATCTTCTTTCCACATTGGAGCTGCTGCTTTTGTGTTCTCACCACCCCTCCAAAAATAGGTCATCAGTCACATCTGTCAGTGCTGATTTGTGGACAAATAGTAGATCAAACGTTTTAAAAAAGAACCTTTGACCCCAAGAACTAATTACATTCCCATCTTGGAAGGTGAATGTGCCTGTGTCATTTAAACTGTTTAAGAAAGTGGTGGGGGCTGAGTGTGACCTTTGGAGAAGCCAAGAGAAGGGTCTTCAGGGAAGAGCCAGCAATGGGACAGGCTCAGTGTGTCTTGGGCTGGGTATTTATGCACTTATTTTGACCTGGAGGGCCACACTGGTGTTGTTTCACACATTTCCTGGGTCATGCCCTATAGTAAATACATTCTCTCTCTCTCTCTCTCTCTCTCTCTCTCTCTCTTTCACACACACACACACACACACACACACACACACACACACACACCCCTTCCTTTCTATGACAAAAATGCTACATTTTTATTACAGAAAATTTCAACCATAGGGACGGGGGGAAAGGTAATTAATAATCACATGTAATCCCACCATGGGACAATAATTGTGAATATTTTGATCAATTTCCTTATAGTACTTTTTTCCTACTAATTAACATCTATGCATTTTGTGATCTATATTTTTGAAAACTCAATACACCTTGAACATCTTTCCATGTCATTGAATATTTTTATACATAGTCATTTTCAGTGGCTCGAAGTATTTAGTTGTATGCAGGAACCATAATTTATGAAACTCATCTCTGACTGTTGGACATTTATGTTGTTTCCAGTTTAGTATTATCAGAGACAATACTATGATGGAATTTCTCATTGGTGAGTGTTAGAGAAACAGCGATTATTCTCATGATCATTCATTTCAGTTCCCATAAACTCAATGCCATGGACTGAATGGTTCTGTCCCCCCAAAATTCATATGTTGAAGCTTTCATCCTCAGTGTGATGGTATTTGGAGTTAGGGTCTTTGGGAGGTAATTAGGCTTCATTGAGGTTGTGAAGGTAGAGCCCTGTGATGACGTAGTGCCCTTATGAGGAGATGACGGGCTCAGACCCCACTCTGTTCATCATGAAGATATAGTGAGAAGACAGCCATCTATGAGACAGGAGGAGTGTCATCACCAAGAACCCAATCACGCTGGCACCCTGATCTCAGATTTCCAGCTTCCAGAACTGTGAGAAATAAGCATTCATTGTTTAAGCCACTCAGTTTGTAACATTGTTATAGCAACCCAAGCTGAATAAGACATTCCCCACTTCACTGAGTCTTCCACACATCCTTATTAGAGTGGTATCTCTATCACAGCCTTGATTTTACCTCCAGGCCTTTGCATATTCTGTTCCTTCTGCTTGGATAGCCCACTCTTCCTCCTCAAGCTTCTTTAGCTGATTACCATAGATCTTCCCAACCATGTATACATTTCCTTACGTTTCAGTATCTCTGAAATGAGGATGAATCTAACAGTGTGCATATTTGTGTGGCAGCAGGACAGACTTGAGAAATATCATAAGTTCTCTTCATCGTTCAAGGCTCAGCCTGGGCAGTACCTCCTTGGGTTCAGGTTCCCCTCTGGGTTGTCAGTAGCCTCCTGGGCCACTCTGTTGCTGCAATAGTCACACTGTCTCCTCCTTGCCTGCTCGCTGGTCCCCTCCTGCATGGGGACCTTCTTGAGAACAGCAAATGTATCTTTCGTCCCCATATCTCCAGCTCCCAGCAGCCCAAACTCCAGGACTTCAGGTGCTGAAGTCAGGATGGGGGTGGGGAGGGTGGCGGTGGAACTAGTCCCACCTTGTCTTCTGCCCTCCCCACTAACAGGCAGATGGAGTTATTTCCTCGTTCCAGGCCCATAGAGAGCTCATAGAGAGCTCGTTTACAAAGCGCTTTGTGGGTGGATGGGAGCATCTCACCTGTCCCAGCTTTGAGGTTAATGCCCACTTTAGGCCATGGTGGGTGTATTTATTTGTTTGGAGGGAGGGTAGAGAAAAGCTTGTTGGGTGGAGGTTTTGGTAATTCATGCCCACATGGCTATAAGAGAGCTTCCAGGAAATCACGTTACCAGCATGGCAATTATTTTCACTGTGCTTCAGAATGACATTCAAGAGTCAGGGGAAATGCTTGAATTTCAGCTTTACAAAAGGGACTGCTAGAGATATCACCTTTCCCCTCTGTCTCGTTCGCTCAGCCCAGGAAACAATGACCATGAAAGAAGTTGGCCATTTGAGCTTTTCAGAGCCCCCTCCTCCTAACTTCTCCCATTTCCCTACCTCTTTCTGGGTCTTTCTCTTTTTTTTCTGAGTTCATCTTCCCTTATCTGCCTCTGCATGACTTTTTACTTTGCTTTCTGTTGATTAACTCTAGAAAGAATACGGTAGCTATTACATGGGAACGTGCTACCCTGAGTTGGGAGAAGGGGAGGTCTTCCCTTTCTTGCTGGGAAGGTGGGTGGAGGATTTGTGTGGGAAGCAGCTGATTCCTGAAGGATGGGTAGGATTCAAATAGGTGCAGAAGTGGTGGAGGGAGAGGACAGGTCATTCCAAGCTTAGGTAGGAGCAAGGCATGGTCAGGAAGGTGAGGACTAAGGCTGAAGCGAGTATTTATTTATAGTATTTATAAAGTATTTGCAATATGCCAGCCACTTTGTTATGTGTGTAAACCAGGTGTCACTCAGGTCCCTGGTTCTCCAGCTCCTGTGTCTGTGTGGGCCCTCCTCATTTTTACCCCCATGACAACCCAGCCTCCAAATGCAGTACCTCTCCAAGTTCCAACCAAAAGAATCCATGATCGTAAGAATATTGCTACCCAATTTAGATTTGAGTGCATATTTTGTAGAGAATATGGAGGAATGAGCTTATTTTGCATACTTTGCTACAAACAGCTGAAAATTTCCATTAAAGATTTCTGTTTTACCCCCAAACTCTCCTTAGCCTACCGTGGTGTGCAAGAACGTTGCTCCCTCCCTCCCTGTCTCCCTTGCTGCCCTTTTTCTCTCCTTGATTCTTCCCTGTGAAATCTACATTCCTTACCCTTTACCAGACGACTCTTGCCACCATCACCCCCAACTTCCACACTGCAAATCCATCATGCTAATCTACAGAGGCCTTCCAATTTCTTGATCCTGGCCTTTGGGATCCACCCTTTGACAAGAAGTTTATTTAGCTATATTTTCTGAACAAATGCAATGCCTTCCTCTCCAAAAATCCTGGCAGCCAAATAGTCTCCGTCTTTTCACATGTATATTTTCACATTTAATCCCCCACAATAGCTGTTCCATCATCCTCCTTTTACAGAGAAGACAACTGAAAATAAGAGAAGGGAATTGCTTTGCCCAAAGTCACACAGCAGCCAAAATGGCAGAAGTGAGATCTGAACTGTCATTCTGTTTTTTAAAAAAACTGTGTAATAGCTACCTCTCATAGGAGCATGACTTTGATGGGAGAAGGGCTAGACGTGTAAGTAGGGACCTGCGTTAGTTTCCTAGGGCTGCCATAACAAAATACCATGAACTGGGTGGCTTAAAACAACAGAGGTTTCTTCTCTCACAGCTCTGGAGGCTAAAAGTCTAAAATCAAGGTGTTGCCAGGGTTGGTTCTTTCTAGAAGCTTTGGGTGAGAATCTGCCCCATGCCTCTCTCCTAGATGCTGGTGGTTGCCAGCAATTCTTGGCATTCCTTGGTTTGTAGACACATCACTCCAACCTTTGTATTCATCTTCACATGGCATGTGTCCCTGTGTCTTCATGTGGCCTTGTTATAAGAACACCAGTCATTTACAACCCACCTTAATCCACGATAAGCTCATTTTAACTAATTGCATCTACAAAGACCCTATTTCCAAATTAGGTCACATTCGGAGGTTCTAGGAGGACACAAATTTTTGGCAGGACATTATTCAACCCAGTTCTTGAAGAATATAGAAGATAATGCCCAGAAATCCGGACCATGGGCAAGGGGCAATCATGAGGGGTGACTGAGGAAGAGGATGGCTGGAGCCAACTTAAAATCCCTCTGAATCCGGCTGGTTCTTCCTCACCCCAGTTCACTGTGCCTTGTGTCTTTATGAAGGAATTAAACAGGGTGGGCTTCCGTCAGCAGAGGAGTGTTTTCTGAGAGTGGCAGCCTTTTCTTCTTTTTGGAAACTTTGCATTAGCCTCTGTTGTGCCTTGGGCTAATCAGTATGCCGCGTGAAACTATTTAAAGCCTGATGCATTAGTCACAACAAATCTGCTCCCACTGGGAGTTGAAAAGACCGATCACGGCCTAGTTTCTTCTTGGTGAGTTTGTTTCCCCTCTCACTTCATTTGCATCCAGCCCCTTGGATTCCTCTGACTTCAGGGACTCCACACACAGAGTCCCTTTCTTGAATTGCCCCTGGTACAGAAAGAGCTGCCAGGGCCTGCTAAGGCCACCTTTGAAAACCTTTCCGAGGACAGAGGCTGGGGCTAGGCCAGGCTGGGCTGACCCATGGGGAAGACCCAGATGCCCAGGGAGCTCCCCGTGCCAGCTGGACACAGCTGAAAAAGCTGCAGCACCCTGCTCTGACCTACCCCTAGCAAATGTGGGGCTATTCTAATGTTGTTTTGAAACAGAGAGAGCCCTGGAACCTTGGGCCTGCTCTACTGGCAGAAGCCACAGGCTCCATATGCCTTTGTGGGTTGCCAAACCCTCAAAAGGGGAGCAGGTTTAGGAGAGACACAGTTGGCCTCAGCAAGTGTGCAGAGGCCTGTGGCTTCTGTTTATTTTTAGCAGGAATATTCAAGCAGCAGGGCGGAGTTTCTCCATACTGATCCCATGAGATGTCTTCAGATTCTGGGGCTGCAGGTTGGGCATGGCAGCAAGCATAGAGTGGTGACAAGAAGAGAGTTTGAATTTCCAAATTAAGGGCTTTTTTTGTTCCTCTGTCTCTGGCTAACTGTGTGACCTTGGGCAAGTTACTTGACCTCTCTGAGCATCAGTTTTATCAGCTATAAAGTACAGCAGGTAAATCCTGTCCCTCATAAGGTTTCAGAAGTAGGATCTAAGAGGATTTGTGTAAAAGTGATTCGTAGGCTGTATAATGTGTGATGGGAAGGTATAATGGAAAAAGTATAGCCCTATATCTATATATCTATAGCCCTATATCTATATCACAGTAATAGCTTGCATTTATTGAGGGTATAGTGTGTCCTAGACATTGTTCTGAATACTTTTTGGGGGTTGTTTTATTTAATCTGTGCAACAACCCTAGGAATTAATATTATTGTAATCTCTATTTTACAGGTGAGGAAAGTGTGGCTTAGAGAAGTTAAGTCATTTGCTGAATGAAGGTCAAATAGGTAATTAATTGTGAAAGCCAAATTCAGACTGGAGCCTGCAGTCTCAGCCCCTGGCTAATTAATTATTATAATTAATAATAATTCCTTATTATAATAATGAAAAACTTCCAGTTAAAGGAAACTAGTCTTTGATGAACATTGAAAATACATTGTCTCTGATCCCTGCAGAGCATCACAACAATATTTATGTGGCGATGCAAATATTATCACCTCCACTTTATGGATGAGGAAATTTGAGAATAGAGGATTTTGTCCACTCCCATTCATTGAGCACCTACTACTCTATCTGAGGCACCAGCACACAAGAGTGAACAAGACAGGAGGGTTCCTTCCTTTATAGAACTTGTATTTTAGTGCAAAGGAAACAAGTGATGAAATACATAAGCACAGTAATTTCAAATAGTAGTAAGGGTGGTAAAGAAAGTCAAACCGAGCAATGTGGCAGAGTGGCAGTCTGGGAAGGTCTCCCTTCCCAGACTGTGTGAGTCGTGGTAAAGAGTGGGGTGACCCCGTTATAAGAGGCAGTGTGCACCAGGAACCCATGCCCCCCGATGCTGGTTCCCTAGGCAGTTGTGTGGCATAAGAGACAATGGCTGAGGACAGGCCCAGGCCTGGGCAGGGTGGCTAGGCTGGGGGCAGCCTCTGTGTTGGGTGGGCTGAGTAGGTGGGTTGGGCTCAGGCTTGGAGCCTGGTGGAGTCCTTTCTCATTTTGCTGCAGGGCAAACAGCAAGCCAGCCTAGGTGCTTCAGAGCTCCCTCCACACCCACAGCGGCTGGTCGTCGCATGGGGGATTGGCAAGGCTGGTGATCACCCTGTGACCAGACCCAGCCAGCTGGAGAGAGGAAGGCCAGACCTTACCAGGACACTGTTGATCTTAATTACTGCCTCCGAGGATTTTGGCGGAACCCTCCTGTCTATGAAGAACTGCTGGTGGATGTTCTAAAGACGCTAATAAGATTTTCCCCCCTCTTGAAAGAAAGAAAGTGCTTGTGTGCAATTAATCAGAATGAAATCATAGAACTTTGGACCCAGAAGGCACTTGAAGGATACTCTTGTCCAACACTCTCACTTATAAGACGAGACTAATGCTCAGGTATTATTTTAATTTAGTGTTATGGAATATAGTTGGTGAAAGTCTTTCTGGGGAACAAACAAAAACCAAACAAATACATTTTTCCTGACTCAGTAAAACAGTAAATTGACTCTTTGGTTGAAGAGAGTCTGGTGACACCAGGCAGCAGGGCTCCTGGTGTTGGATAAGCCTGGGGTGGCCCCCACATCTGGTACTCACTAGCTTGTGTGTTCTTGAGCAAGATACTTCGTGTCTCTGAATTCTCCCATTCCTGATTTGTAAAATATACATAATAATGATACCTGCTTTGTGGAGGGTTTTATGCGAACGGAATCAAATAACGTATACAAAGTGCTCATCACTGCATCGAAGAATCATTGTTCAATACATGATTGCTGCTAATGCTATTTGGGGTGCAGTCGTGGAAGATGCAGATGAGGGGTGATGTGGAGCATGCAGAAAGGCCAGAACGACAACGTGGTCTACAAGTGGCACTGTCGTTATCCTGAGCTCGGCCATCCATAACACCCTTCAAAGTTGATTTTTTTTGGTTAATTCCCAAATACACATTTGCCGCCCTATCATTTGCCTCTATTTCCTGAAAGGCAATTTCTAAGAGAAAAAATACCCTATTAAGTAAGAGCTCTGGTATATGAATTAGCAGGCGTCCTCAAACTACGCCCGACAAGGACATTTATCCGGCCCGCCGTGTGTTTTTGCTGCTGCCGCTGCCTGTCCTGCTTAGCAGCCGACTAGTCCCGGGCCCACAGTGCGCATGTGTGGAATGTGCGCAGCACTCTCCAACGGCCCTCCAACGGTCTGAGGGACAGTGAACTGGCCCCCTGTTTAAAAAGTTTGAGGACCCCTGAGTTAGAGTTTAAAACAGAACCGTATCTTCATTTCGTTTCAAGAGCAGCCTCGGCACATCTGCCGGTGTGAGTGCTTTGGCATTGCTTCTCTGGGAGGCAGGCTGGAGAGAGACGTTCGGCCTCACCCAGCCATCCTCAGACCCTGTCCCAGCCCAACTCTGCAGCAGTGTGGTACGTTTGTAAGATGGTGGTTTATCTCGTCCTACCAGCATCATGTTACAGTTTAGTTGAGATAATACTGGGTGGTGATGTCTGTTATTCGTCATTTCCCTTCCAGCTCCAGGGGAGACTGCAGGCACACTGAAGGGAAGCAGGGGACCCACACACACAGCCATTGATTCTCGAGCTCTGAGACCTGACCACTCACTGGCAACTTGTCCCTTGGGTAAGGGACTGCAGGGACTGCATGCTCTGCAGGGGCCAGGCTGAGTCTTACCACACCATATTTCTCTCCCCTTTGCTGAATGTAGTCCCTATCTTTGTGGTAAGAAAATGGCATCTTTTCAAAATAAAATTTAGAGGAGTAAGAGAGACGAATCTAGTGCCCTTTCCAAGAAGGAATTTAGCTGAGAGAATCAAATCCTGTCCAATATCCTGAGTTAAAAAGAACCAGTTATGAACTACAAATGCAGTTGACTTTGGCCCTGAGATCTATAAGGAAAACCAAAGGGGAAAATAGTAATGAATCAGCAGCACAACAATATTAGCTTGTGAGCTCTTCCAGGCACGGGCGTGACTAAGTAATTCTGTCCTGGGACCCTATCGAGTTTGCTTCGTGCCCCACTGTGTAGAGCTTAGAAAAATACTTGTGCTGATGGTTCTTCTGCTTTGGGGAATAAAGGAAGGGAACCCCCACGGGAGTGCCATTTTTTGGAAAACTATTGCTTACCTGAGCCCTGTGTTGAGATAGAGGACGGAGTGAGTCTGACATCTGCTTAGGCTATGCCCACGCTCATTCGAGGCTGGTGTGGATGTCCACATTGCCCACGGAGAGGGCAGTCTGGAGGCCTTGGGTCTTTGCAGAGTCATTCATTCATTCATCTTTGTTTTATTGAGTATGTACTGTGTGACAGGTGCTGTTCTATTCTAAGCACTGTGATGCGAGAATCTCAAGGTTTCTATTGTCATGGAGTTTACATTCTTGTGGGGAGATACAGATAGAAAACAAGTAAACAGACATATAAGTAAGTTTATTTCGGTGAGTCACAAGTGCTATGAAGAAAGTAAAGCAGGGCGATGTGCTCAGGAGTGGTTGGGGGCGACGTTAACAGAGAGGCTCCAGGAAGACCACTCCAAGGAGGCAGCATTACGGCTGAGGAACCAGCCATGCGAAGACCAGGGGAGCCCGGTCCAGGTGGGAGAATGACCAACACAAAGGCTCCATGCTGAGGACAGCCCTGGCTTTTCAGTGAATACAACAATGGCCAGTGTCACTGGAGCCTCGTGAATTAGTGGCTCATTTCAGCTTTATTCCCAGCCTACTGTAAGCCCAACCAGAGTGCCACTCGGATAGCCATCTCCTGCAGGGGAGGTGGGAAGGGATATTAGAACTAATTTGAGGACCAGCAGAAATTACTGATTAGAGAACTAGTTCTACCGTCCTTCGCATTTTCTCTCTCTCTTTTTTTTTTTTTTTGAAATAGCATCTTGCTCTGTCTCCTGTGTAGAGTGCTGTGGCGTCAGCCTAGCTCACAGCAACCTCAAACTCCTGGGCTCAAGCAGTCCTCCTGCCTCAGCCTCCCGAGTAGCTGGGAATACAGGTGTGAGCCACCATGCCTGGCCCTCATCTCCACATTCAACCCATTATTGAGTTCTGTTGGTTTCTGTTCCCTGTTTCTCTTAGGTGATTCCATTTCTATCTAGGTCCATTACCTCCACCCTGGTCAAAACCATCTGCATCTCTCCCCAGGTCTACCGAAGAAGCCTCTGAACTGCTTTCTCTCAAACAACCTTGCCCATCTCCAGTCCATTCTCCACACTGCGGTCAGAGTGATCTTTTAAAACCTCAAATCTGATCATATCACACACACCCACACCTACCTCCTGGAATCCTGTTCATGACTCCCCATTGCTCTCAGGATAAGGACCCAGATCCCTTCAATGACATGCAAAGCCCTCTCTGTGCAGATCCCCAGTTTCTTCTCCAGTCTTGTTTCTAGACATGTGTGGCCTCACTTTTCATGCTCTGGCTACACACACTTTCTTCCAGTGCCTCCAATATGCTGTACTAGTTCTGGTCCCAGGGCCTTTGCATAGCCTCAGTGACTTCTAATCTGTCCTTCTCCATGCACCTTGGCCTCAGCAACTTCTACTTGGGTCTCAGCATAGCTGTTACTTAAGCAGGGAAGTATTCTTTATTTCTTAACTCTAAGCCAACGGTCCCCAACCTTTTTGGCACCAGGGACCAGTTTCATGGAAGACAATTTTTCCATGGACAGGGGGTGGAGGGGATGACAAGCAAAAGGGAGTTGATGTAAATACAGATGAAGCTTCTCACTGCCACCACTCACCTCCTGCTGTGCAGCTCCTGGGGTTGGGGACCACAGCTCTAAGCTACTACTTATGAAGTGCTCCCAATAGCATTTCTTATTTTCTTTTATACCTCTTAGCACACATGTATTTACTTGTGATGTCTCCTTAGGCTCCAGGAGGGCAGGAAGCCTGTCTATCTTGTTCACTCCTTTGTCCTCAGCACTTAACAATGTGTCTGGAGCACAGTAGACGCTTGATATGTATTTGTCGAAGCAATGAATGAATGAATGCTCACAAAGACCTTGGATCTTAAATGTTCCACTTGAATATGCTATTGACTTTTGACAAAATGAAGTAACAGAAGACTGTCTACGTTTTCTGTTCCATTTTTCTCTACCCTATAGAGATGGTGATTGATATCTAGAGTTCAAGAATATGCATAGCGAGCGGGAATTCTGGCAGATGGACAACCTGCTTAGGAAGTCTGTTCTTGCCTTCGACTATCAGAATAGTGTTATTTATTTTGGCTCAAAGGAGTCTACGACTGTGTGTACTCAAGGAAACGGTGTAGACCCACGGTGTGGAGTCAGGGCCAGGGGTGAGACTCAAATAATAATCAAGTGAAAGAGGGTTATGTGAAGCGTGGGGGTGACATTGCCTTTCTCAGGAGCTGAGGACTTGAAGCATTCCCCCTCGTGTCAATGTGGAAGTGAATGAATTAAACTCCGTTTTATCCTGTGCCTGGAAAAATACCAATGGCATATTCGCATAGTTTCTGAAAGCAAACCCCAAATGCCACTCAGTCTCAGCTCCATGAGAGACTGTTAAGGAAAAAAGAGTCAACTTTCACAGACCATGGGAAATGTAACTGAAGTGGAAAAAGATTAGAGCCATGTATTTTTACCTTTTTTTGAAGCTACATACCCCTTTGGAAATGTGACAAAAGCAATGGACCCTTCTTCCCCTCCACTGCCCAGCCCACTGCAAAATGTGCGGCCATATAGCCTCTCCCCATCCAGGGGATGCCTCAGATTAAAAATCCCGGTTAGTGGGCCTGGCTGGAAATTGAGCAGAAATAAGCTAACGAGAGGTGGCAAGGAAGCACCAGTTAGAGTGTGTTAGGTCTAAAAAGTAAAAATAGAAGTTGTGCTCTGTAATTAACATTTTTCCATTCCCGAAGTTCTCCAAATGCTAGAACAAGTGGCGAGGCACAGGATGAACATGTGTGTCACAGGGAAATAAGTCAGACCTCTAGGGTCTGGGAGAAAGCCTTCTGGCCAGCGCCAGGGCTGTCAGCCACCGTGAGCCCCTTCCCAGATTCAGCCAACTGTGGTGACACAGACACTATGATGCAAACACCACGAGACTGAGATTTTAGTCTGTCTTATTCACTGCTGGTCCCCAGTGTGTCCACTTCAGGGCTTGGCACTTAGTAGTTGCTCAGTAAATAGAACGTATGAATCAATTAGTCATGGGTTGCCCCAATTCACCAAACTCCTTAGTTTTGTTCTGAATTTATCAGATTCCTTAGTTTTAACCTCTGTTGTGCCACTCATTTGCAACAAGAAAGCCCTGTTTCTAAATCCTCAGCTGCTGGCTCTGTCTAGTACAGAGAGGAGTCGGAGGGAGGTGCCAGGCTGTGCTCCAGGTGCCTGTGGGCTGTGAGAGCTCAGTCCCATGTGCTGTCAGGGTCTGAAGGGCGAATCTAAGGGTGAGCATGGGGTTGGGGTGGGTACCTGAGGGGAGCCAAGCCAGGCTTGGAAGTGAGGGGAACTGTCCAGCTCTCAGGAAGCTCATGTCACCGGAGCACTCCTGCACGATAAGTGCTGCTCGGAGCCAGTGCTGATGTCTCCTGAGGAGGGAGTGAAGCAGCTCCTGGAGCCAAAAGAGCACTGAGATAAACAACTGTCCTTCCCAGGGACATGCAGCCAAGTCAGCCTGCAAGCCAGTTAGTGCAGCTGGGGAAGGGACGTGCTTATCAGGCCTGGATGCGTCATGGTGGGAGAAGCTGGTAGTTCCAGAGCCACTTCATGGAGCGTAGTGCCTCTCAGCTCCAGGCATGAATCCCTGGAATCACCTTCTAGGGCCCCCTTGGAATTGGCAAACTAGACGGGCGCATCTGGAGCAGCCAGCTACACTGTCCTCCCACCTCCCACTCCTACCCTGCCCTGTTGCAGTCTGGAAGCCTCAGGAAAAATGGGCGTGGATCTGGGTCATTGCAAAAAAGAGCCTGGGCTCCTTCCTAGGGCCATTGGAGGAGGCCATTCGGGGGCGCACCGCAAGGGGTGTCCTGTGGAAGGCCTCGGGAGTACTTGGTACCCTGCACCCTCGAGTTCTGGCTCAGGGTCAGGTGATGAGCCTTGGATGTCCCGGAGTGGGATGGATGGGGCAGTGAGCCAGGCTACAAACTCATGTACCAGGTGGGGACTGAACCAGCCTTGGGCCAGGAGCCAGGTCAGGGAGTGAAAAGATATAGGAATCTCTTCCTTGGACACCCCTTAGGATAGAAACTGGGGTGTGCAGGGCAGAGGAGCCTGTACGTGTCCAGATTTGGAAACTTTATGTCCTAGATCATGAGTGTAGTTCTTGATTTTAGTAAATAAGACAGCTATATAACATGAGGGAAATGCAGTGATAGGACATCTCAGCCTTGCCCAAGGCAGGGGGCAGATGGTCTGGGATGTAATCACAGGTCTGCTGTGTGACCTTGTATCAGTCACACATGATTATAGTGATAAATCTTAAGGTCCCCTCAATGAATTATTATGATCCAATGAGAGAATAATGAAAGTCCTTGCAAAGTTAAAAATGCTCTCGCCATGTATAAGTTGATCCCTAACCCAGAGGTATAAAGCAATAATACCAACAGGAGCAATAAACACTCAGTAAGCATTGATCTTGTGCCAGGCACTCTGCCTGGTATTCACATGCATGTCTCCTGGGGTCCTCACAGCAATCTTGAGAAAGGGGCACCATTACAATCCCCATGGGCAGATGAGGTAGCAGGGACCCAGGTCACACAGCTAGCCAGGGAGGACCAGAACCTGAATTCAAACAGTTTGCCTCTGGAGGATGCATCAGACCACACGGGCCTGCCATACAGAGCTCCAGGCTCCTAGCCCATCCCCCTTGACTTCCTCCGGGAAGATAACCATGAGTCTGTCTGGGGAAAACAGACCCATCTCTATCTCTCCCCTGCAGACAGGCTCGTCCCTGCCAACTGCAGAGAGGCTGCGGGGCCTGAGCAGAGCCTGGTGTTTCCCAGCTCTGAGAGCTGAGGGTTCCAGTTGGGACGGCATATCCGCCCCAGTCCGGGGAAGCAGGGAGCGATGCCAGGGCGTGGGGGCTCCTCCAGGTTATGGAGAGCAGAAGCACGTGGCTGGACATCCTTATCCAGGATGGGCCTCCTTCATGGCACGTTGAGTGGGTCTCCGAAAAACACTCCCTTGAGAAAGCAGAGGCAGGGAGGCAGTCTCAGAAGGGCAGGCTGTCTTTTCCCATGTTCTTATCAGGAAGAAGGGAAGGAAAAGCAGTCCACGCTCCCTCTTGGCAGCCCCTCCTACAGGAAGGGGGCGTTTCACCCCCTTCACCCCCTTCACCCCCTTCACGAGGCGCTGTTTGCCCTGCTTGCCTAATGCCACTCAGCTAAGTGGAATTTGGGGACCTCAGCCAACACAAAGTAGCAGATAAGGGCTTCCGGCACCCCTCTCAGGGAATACCTCTGGAGCTTTCTCAAAGGTGGGCTGGGATGGCAAAAAGGGGAAGATGTGAAAGAAGAACTATCAAAGGAACCATGGCCTTTGTCCTGGATAAGAGAAAGTTCAGGAAGCAAGAGCACTGCCCTCAAATATCTGCAGGGCTGTCCTGAGGAAGGCTAGTGCTGTCCTGAGGAAGGCTAGTGCTGTGTGGCTTTCAGGGTGGAGGAAGGAATGGCTGGGACTAGTTTAAGGGAATTTGCAGAAAAGGCGTATAACCTTAGGTTCCAGGCCTTGCAGTCAGACCAACCTGTGAGAGAATTCCAGCTGCCCTATTTATGAGCTGTGTGATAGTTAGAAATTTGCTTAACACTTCTATGCTTCCATTTCTTGTCCTGGAAAATGCCCATGGTACTGCATTCAAAGATTTGCTGTGAGGATTGAAGATGGTGATTTATATAAAGTGCCTAGACAGTGTTCAGGACATGTATATAAATATCCCATAAATGTTAGCACTTTTTACTATCAGAATGAAACGGTGGGAATTTTGGACACCCCACACCCACCTCCACAGGAGAGGGGGTCTGGGTAGAGAAAGGCACGAGTTCTCCTCCAGCCTTGCCCCACTGTTCCACACCCATATGCTGGGACCCATCAGCAGTAGGGCTGTCCTTCAGATTTGCGTCCAGGGCCAGCCATACATTCGGAGGGACTGGCTTTGGGCGCGACTCTGCAGAGGCCTGCCTGATAGCAACCAGATTGTATGCAGGACGTAAGGATGAGGGTGGGGTCACTGACAGCCTCTTGCCACAGTCCCGTGGGAGCCCCACAGTCTGGTTCTCTCCCCACTGATATCCTGGGGCCCCTGAATTGATAGTCGTAATGATAGAAGTTCACGCTTAAATATTCCCTCCGCAGTCTCAAAACTAAATGGGAAAATCTAGGGGTGACTTCAGACAACCTCCGAGAGCTGCTCTGAATGTCGCTGAAGTGGGGGCCTCTGACAAGACACATACCCGATTCCACCTCGTGGGAGGTGTATCCTGAGTGGGCTCCTCCTGACCTTGAGAAATGCTCTACTCAAAGGGTTCTGTGGTCAAATTAATTTGGGGAGTACTTTATTTCTGATTCCTTCCTGGAACTCCAGAATGCTCACTCTCATGTTTAAGCCCCCCAGAAGTCTTCCAGGTAAGACACATATGTAAGGTTCACATGCAAAACTCTGTTTCCCACCAATTAACTATGGGAAACTAGTTTTGGGAATTTAAAGTTTTCCAAGTGCCTTTACCTGTAGTATCTCACCTGATTTTCAGAACAACCCTGAGAGAGAAGTCTGATCATACCTATTCTACAGAAGAGGAGGCTGAGATGCAGAGAGATTTATAACTTGCCCCAGGTCACAGGGCTGCTTAAAACACTATCTACGATTGCATGGCCTGAGAAAGAATTTGGTGCATTCAATGAAATTTTACTAGTTAAAGCACTCATCATGAAAAACAAAACAACAACAACAAAAAACAAGCAAAACCCCACTAACAAGGAATGGCACCTATTATTTGTCAGAACCCTTTCAGTTGACTATATTTATATTATTTGTTGATTGATTTTAGTGTCACATTATGATTATGATGTGACTACACAGAGAAACAGAATAACATGGGTTAATAACATGGATTCTGTAGCCAAACGTGATTTAAATCCAAGCTATATTGATTAATAGCTGTGTGACCTTGGGCAAATTATTTAACTTTTTTGTGCCTCTTTTTCTCTGTGTAATATGTAATTTTCAAACCTATATTGTAAGGTTATTGTTATCATTCAATACAATATTATATGCAGAATGTCTCAGAATGGTAGCTGGTGCATAGAAGATTTATGAAAATATTAGTTATTGTTGCTACTATTGCTTTTGTAAATAATAATAATATTGTATAAAAACCTACTTGTCTTGAGAGCCTGTGGAGAGGCTATTTGGAGGAGACAATAGGTCTGTGGCCTAGCTTGGTCTACCTTGGGTCTAAGAGCTGCTAGGTCTAAGGCCTAGCGTGGCCCTCCCATTAAGCAGCTGTGCAACTTCGGATAGCTCGCTTACCCTCTTTGTACCTCAGTGCCCACCTAGGGAAAATGGGATCATGCCAGCCATCCAGCTTGGTTCTCAGAGAGGTTCTAAGAATAACTGTTGGGGTAACTGATGTGAACATGCTTTGACAAATGTAAAACCAGGTCATTACGAGTTTTTTTTTTTTTTTTTTTTTTTGAGACAGAGTCTCTCTTTGTTGCCCAGGCTAGAGTGAGTGCCGTGGCATCAGCCTAGCTCACAGCAACCTCAAACTACTGGGCTCAAGCGATCCTACTGCCTCAGCCTCCCGAGTAGCTGGGAATACAAGGATGTGCCACCATGCCTGGCTAATTTTTTCTATATATATTAGTTGACCAATTAATTTCTTTCTATTTATAGTAGAGATGGGGGGTCTCACTCTTGCTCAGGCTGGTCTCGAACTCCTGACCTCGAGCAATCCGCCCACCTCAGCCTCCCAGAGTGCTAGGATTACAGGCGTGAGCCACTGCGCCCAGCCTACGAGTTCTTGATGATGAGTTCTTGATGTTGACATTTGACTGGAGCATGACCAGGAAGGAAGCTGTGAAAAGGGTTCGTCTCAGCTCTGGAGAACTTCCCTACTCCTTCTGCTCTAGGCTGTGAAAAATGCGCAGAATTGCTGCGGCCAGTCAGCAGCAGCAGTAATTATGACCTATGTAATTTCATGGACCTGCACCGAAGCCCAAAGCAAGTCATTAGCAGCACTCAGTTTTCCTTTGCTAAACAATGGTGCCCTCATTTTGGGATTTCCCAGATTGTCCTCTGTGGACTTTCCACTAGAGGGTGATTGTGCACAGACACTGTCTTGGCTAGTGTGTCTCACACATAAGTATCCTCCCTGTGTACCCTCATTTCATGTTTGTGGACCAGACCAGGGTGCCAGCACCTACCCTTACCCCAGTGGTACTTGCTAAAGGCACCTTCTCCTGGGCTGGGTGAAAGAGGACACTCTATGAGTAGGTTGTATACACTGCTGCATGTGTGTGTGTGTGTGTGTGTGTGTGTATGTGTGTGTGTGTGTGGCCATCTCCTGGGAGGATTAGGACGCCAAACAAAAATGGAATCAGCTTACCTGCTGCTTTTGTTCCAAGGGAAATGTCTCCTGAGCCCCAATCAGGTAATGATTTTTTTAACCCACTTCAAGGGTTATTTGCTTTTCTTTAATTGCTCCATCATGTAACTTTCAGCAACTATATTCGCTACATTATAAGAGCTATTAGGGAGGCACTCAGTTCCTCAACTGTTCCCAGGAAATGTAGACCACAGCCCCTCGGGAAAGCTGCTGCCTCTTAAATTGCTAACCTTAATCCCCGGTGACCAGAACTGGCCAAGAATGAAAGGGCTGATCCCACAGGGAAAATAAAATAAACAAAACCACACCAATCGTCACCCCCACCAAACCACAACCACCAAAAACAAAACAAAACAAAACCCAACAAATCAACACAACCCAGTGAGAGTTCCAGGGAAACTCCTTTCCCAACTGCTTCTCTGAATCATTCAAATACAAAACCAGAACAGAGGACAACAGTTAGAAACCAATGAACTCTCTTAAGTTCTTTAACAATAGCTATCCATATTTCTGTGCCCACAGTTTTGTGGCTGGATTTTTTTAAAGTGTTTTTTGAAACAGTTTTCTTTTACCTTACATGAACCCCTGGCCCACCTGAGTGGCCAGATAACCCTAAAACCAGTTTAGAAGGCACTTCCAAAGATGTCTGTAGGTCCCGAAGCCCTAACTCTGGAGGTGCAGCTCCTTGGAGGGTGGGAGGAGGGAGGACAAGAGAAGTTCTTCAAAGGGGGTCAGAGGTCACCCAAAGATTGCACAATTTGAACCCTTATCTGCCTCACTGAGGTAGTGGGAGGGGAGAGGGCTGGAGGAGGAGTCCCCAGGCCTTAGATGTTCAATAGAGCAAATAAATGCCAGGGGCACCTGGCAACCCTCCGATTTAGGCGAGAAGCGTGCCTGCTCGTGGGAGATGTGTCCTAGTTTGTTTGGGACCAGTCTGTCTGCCTTGAATAAGTCACAAACCACTTGCCTTGGAGCTTTCAAATCAGCCTTCAATTATTCATTCATTCAGCCCGAAACTTCTTTTATTACCCTGAGCCCCTTCTGTGTTTGGTAGTGATTTGAGGGCTATGGAAAGAAATAGCACATAATCCTCACTCTCCAAAAGCTCTCCTTCAAGTGATATTTAAAATGAAATGTCAAGTATGTGTCCAGATTCCCAGCAAACAAGTGAATCTTCAGCCCAGTGAGGGCATCATGGATTTTTGCTTTCTTTTTGAGGGTCTGCTCAAGATGCCATCACCCTCAATGTTCCCAGCTTCCCACTTTAGTTGGGTTTATTCTCATTACATTTTGCATGGTACAGTGGAAGGGGCTCTATACAGGGGGAGACCCAGATTCTTCTTGAAAACAAGGGGGTAGGACTGGATGATATTTAAGCCCCCTACAGCCCTGACATTCTGAATTTGTTAATTCCATTTAATTATACCAATAATAAGCCAAGTACTAGTCTGAGTATACAAAGAAGACTAAGACAGCATGCCTGTTCCTAAACAATTTATAATGCAGTGGTAATCATATTATTATCAATGCTAATACTCATAACAACAAGTGAAATGTACCCACCCCCAACTACAAAGGAGTTGGACTATTATAAAGGCCTTAGAGGAGAAAGAAGCAAAGTACTAGGACCATAGAGGAGGGTATAAGTAGTTCTGATGGAGGGAAAGGATCTCAGAATTCACCAACGAAGTTAGTTTTGCTCAGAGTCCTGAAAGATCTGCATGATAGATATCATTGGCAGAGAATGGAAGGAAAAGCATTCCATGCTGAGGGAACAGCCTGAGCAAAGGCACAGAGGCGTGACCATGCATGGCCTAGACCATAAAAGTAGGCAGCCTACAGGGACATTGGGAGGGGGTGATGGGAGACCCAGAAGTTCTCTACCACCACCTGTTCCCCATCATTAGAAAGAAGAGCGTTTGAATTGTGTGGGGAGCCAGGAAATGGCAAATTAGACCCCATCAAGGGAACACATTGGAGAGATGCCTTTACATAATTCTTTATCTCATGAAAAAAAGAAAAGGGAAGGGGGAGAGAGAAATCTTTTGCTAACCCAGCCTAGCCCTTTCTAGGGGTGTATTCATTCATTTGTGGGCTTGTCAGTGTGACATTGTGTCTGCCCTCCTGAAAGCCATACATTTTACTTTCAGACCTTCCAACAGCCTTCGATGCCCAGCTGACCCCAGTGTTCTGGGGCTGACCTTTTGGTAGGGGGCTCTCTCCCCCCTAAGGCTGGTGGAGGGGAGATGGCACCTCCTCTGCTCAGGGCCCTCCTTGTCACCAGCGTATGGACAGGAAGGAGTCTCCTTTTTTCTCTAGGAAGGATTAGTGCTTTTCTTAAATTTGACTCTCAAGTCCTGAAAAGATTAGCAGCTGTCTACTTCCACAAGCCTTTTTATTTTAGTTTTTATACATCTTCTTCCTTTATATCCAAGGTCTTTGGGTCCTCCTAGAGTGAGAAGGAGAGTTTTAGTCTTTAAGCTACTTGCAAAAATGTCTCCACACAGGTTGTCTTCATTATCCCAGGGATGGTATTTCTGGGATTTCATTTCCTGTATATAATATGACAGCAACACAGACACTGCAGAGACAGGGCCGGGCAGGCAGGCCTGAGTTACACTCACGTTTGGCAGCTTCCAAGTCCATTGAATGGGGCAAATCACTCTCCCTCTTTGAGTCTTTATCTGCAAAATGGGACAAATGGTCCTTCTTAGCATTGCTGTGATAAGTAAGTGAAAGGTGCCCTGTGCCACACTAAATAAATAGCCACTAATATGGCTGGGATTTTCATTTGACAGACAACGCTAAACTCTTCTGTGGTATTTTACTATTCAGGCCCAGCTATTTGGGGCAGGGGGCTTGGGGGGGGGATGGACTTGCGTTGTCAAGCTATCTAGCTTATTCCTTCCTCCCCCTGGGGTGCCATCTGCTTCCGATCCCTCCTTTGTCATTCTAGACCATGTAAAAGCTGACATCCCCCCACGATCAGCCTCGTGCGTGGGTGGAAAGGCACGAGTCCTCATCGTGCATTCGGAGCAGTCTAGAGAGCCCACTTTGTCTGAAGTTTCCCTGGCCAGCCCCCACCGCGTCTGAACTTTTTCCCATTAGTCATCGCTTTGGCTGAAAGAGTGGAAGACCCCTGTTAAACTGAAATACGTTATCTGGGAAACACATTAAGCCATTAACAGCTGGACACAAATTAGTTTATCAGACAGGGGCTGAGCTTGCCGAATTTAGGAGTGAAAAGGAACTTTATAGATCATCAGTTTCTCGGTGAGGGAAAGAAGGTCCGTGGATGGGCAGCTCGTGCCCAAGGACGCACCCACCGGTGGCACCATTCGGGATGCCAAGCCTCACCCCTGCTTCCTGGCCTGATCTCCTCCCCTCTCCACTCTGCTTTGATAAGCAAGAGGTACCCTCTAACTTTCATTTGGGAGATATTTATCATGTGCCTGCCCTAGGTGGGCAGGTGCTGAAAATTCAGAGAAGTATAAGAAAAGGGGAGACAGGCATGGAAACCAGCAAGTGCTGAGTAGCAGGGGACAGACTTCTTGAATGCTGGGGAGGGAAAGGTCCGGAACAGAGGACACTGTTAGTGAAAGACAGTTCCAGCCTCTATGGGGGCAGTCCCCCCAGGGACTCCAAAATAGCAGGATTTGGAGGCCCCACCTCATGGCTACCTTTAGAGTACAAGAGGGGTCACTTGAGGGAGGTGGGCTAAGCTGAGGGTGTGGAGCTGCCTGCCAGGGTCAGTGATGAACTGTCAGGCCCAGGGGATGGGTCAGAAAGCGATGAGAAAAGAGGCCAACAGCTGAGAAGAACCAGACCACACTTCAGAGCAGACCTTCACACGCATTGTTCCCACTGGCTTTGTCCCATGTGGTCAACACAGGCTGATGATCTCTTTCCCCTAAGTCACATCAAAGGCCCTAGTGGAGGATTATGGTAATGGAAAGAAAGAGAAGAAAGGTGTTGGGAGAGTTAGCTTGGTGGATGATGAATAACTCTCCAAGGTAGAGGAGGTTTTAAGGAGCCATTTCCATCTCTGCAAATCTATAGGGTCCTGACGCCTACTGGGGTGAACTCATAGCCATTGAGCCATTCACAGCAAATGCTCATGATGTCACTTGTCTTTTCCATGCACCTCTCCCTGTTGAGGTCCTTATTCCCATTACCTGCATGATTTCAGTGGCCATCTAACTGATCTCCCTCCCTCCAGCCTCTACCCTTTCAAAGCCATCCTCTTGCTATTACTAGAAAGGTCTTCCTAAAATGGGAACGTAGACAAGTCATTCCCCTAGCTTATAAGAATTAGGGGTTGAATCCCTTTTCCAGGGACTTAGTTTGCCCCAGCCTACCAATAAGCCTCACCTCCTGCCACTTGATGTCTGACCACACAGAACCTGCCATGCACTTTTACCACTCCATACTCTTGCACATGTTGGTCCACCTTCCTGAGATGCTCCTCACATCCTATCAAGCCTGCCTTCATCCTTCCAGGTGCAGGTAGGTCCGTATCACCTCTGTAAAGTCCATTCTTGCTCCCCAATCTTGTGCACAGCATTTTCCTTTATGGCCCAGCTGCACACATACAGCACTCTTCCGTAGCACCTGTCACATTGCAACTATTAGCGTATGTTTCCATCTTGTTACTAGACTGTGTGTGTGCACTGAGGGCAGACAAACAGGCACGCGCGCGCGCACAACAGACACACACACACACACACACACACACACCCCAGAGAGGGAATCCTCCCCAATTTTCAATGCCCCAGCACAGAGCTGGGTAAATGAATCATGGTAGGTGCTCGAGGAATGTTTGCTAAACAAGCTAGCACACCTATGCTCTGAAGTGTTCGAGGTCTGAAGGGCAAGGCCACAGGCTTTATTCCCTTTAATTAAAGCTGGGGCAGGTGCTTTCTAAATCTCCCTCCCACCTCCCCATTTCTCCTTGCACAGTGAGTGGTATTTTCCACCTTTGTCCAGCAAGGATTTTGACTGGTAGCTATTAATAATTGCTCATTCAATGACTTCCTGGAGATGTGTAGTTTTTATTGTTGTGGTTATCCTAGAAAGTATAATGAACCTATAGATGCTTCTCCAGAAAATGCACAAACACTCAGTCTTGCAGCATTTTCACACGACTCCACATCCTCCCACCCAGCTCTAAGGAACCCCTGGCTTAAAAAATCCGCAATATGCAATAGAGAGCCTGTGTTTTGCTCTCTTGGCCAATAAGATTTTGTCAAGCTTTATTTTTGGGAAAATAAAAGTTATTTTAGGATTTGTTTTCCAAATATATAAGTATATTTTAATACAGAATATGTTTTTTCAAATGGCACTTGCTCTCCCATTTCTGATATATTCTCCTAGGATGTGCCCCTTCCCTTGAGGCAGAAAATATTGGTGCCTATGTTTTATTCTCCAGAGATATATATGGAAATGTACATACAGGGGTCTCTTGTCATCATTCAGTCTAAGTGAGAGCCTCAGACAGGATATGGGATGTGCTTCTGGATCAGTCCTAGCTGTAGAGGAAGTTGGATGGGCTTATACTGGGACAATCATCAACAGCTTTGCATTTGGGAAACATTTACTGAGCTCCCATTGTGGGCCACAGACTGTCCAGGAACTAGGAATACAGTCGGGGAAGAAAACAACCAAGGTGGTTGGAATTTGTAGTCTAGCAGGACAAGGCAGAAAAGAAACAAGAATACAAGTTACCTAGGTTAACACAGTGAGCTGAACAATGAAGAAAAGAGAACAGCCATGGGATAGAGTGTGGGAAGGAGAAGGTCACAGTATTAAGAGTCAAAAGTCCCTCTGAGGAGGTGACGTTAGAAATGAGACCACAGGCAGGTCTAAGGGCAAGAGTGTTCCAGGAAGAGGGACTGTCTAAGGTGCAAAGATCCTGAGGTGGGAAGGATTTTGATGTGTTTGAGAAGAAGGAAGGGAGCACCTGTTGCTGGAGCCTAGTACGTGGGGGCACGGGGTGGGGGACCAGGTTGCAGGCCATGGAAAAGATCTGGGAGTTTTGAACTCTGAAAGGTTTAGGTAGGGTAACATGTTGATCTAAGTGGCATGTTTTAAAGATTAGGATTAAAAAGATTTGGACACATTTTATCACCACCCCTCATTTTTAACAGTTTTGTCTTTTTGCAGGGGGGCAGAGTCTCGCTCTGTCCCTGGGCTAGAGTGCAGTGGCGTCATCATAGCTCACTGGAACCTCAAACTCCTGGGCTGCGGTGATCCTCCTGACTACAGACCTGTGCCTCCAAGGCCTGGCTAACTTTTTCTATTTTTAGTAAAGACTGGTTTTCACTCTTGCTCAGGCTGGTCTCAAACTCCTGACCTCCAGCAATCTTCCTGCCTCCACCTACCAGGGTGCTAGGATTACAGGGGTGAGCCACTGCGCAGGGCCAGTTTTGACTATTGAAACAAATGCGTAATAAGGGCAACTCCATGAGTTTTCATCATAGCTCTCTATCACTGGAGGATAGCCAGTATTTCCATCCTAAGCTGTCACTGCTGCCCAAATCAGAGGCAAGCCCCAAGGTCCAGGTGACAAGTCCATTTTGCCTTAGGGACCTGAAGGATTATTGAGCCTTTTGAGGATACTGCAAGTTGCTGGGGACTCGTGGAGGGTCACTGCTAGATTAGAGGATGCTGGACCCAGGCCAATGCTTGAGCAGGAAGTTGAAGAAGTGCCCAGACCCCCAAAGTCTCAGAGGAAGGCACAGGGAGCCTGTCGCAGGTGGAGGAGGCAGAAGAGGAAACAAAGGCCACAAGGCTGCTTCCCCTGTGGTCGCCTGACCCCTCCTTCACAAGAGGGCCACAGATGTCCTTTCTCCTCCAGCAGTGGCCAGGTGCGTTTGAAAACACCCAAACCTTGTCCCTCACATAACAGGAAATACATGTTGCTGGTAGAGCGGCGTGTGGGCTGGGCAGAGTGTGTGTGTGTGTGTGTATGTGTTGAGGCTAGGATTGCGTCCATCCTGCAGCCACAGTTGCAGCTGCCCTGGGAGTGGCCGCTGTCAGACAACTTGGGTGAGTTAGCAAAGAAAATGCGGATGGAGCTGAGCACGCGTGGGTGGAGGCGCGGGCTGGTGTCCGGGCTGAGGACCCGCGAGGACCCGGGAGCCGGAGCCCCAGACTGCGCTCCCGCAGCCCCCTCCTGCCCAAGGCTGTCCCGCCTACCCGCGCCCTCCCAGAAAGAGTTAAGTACCCCCCCCCCAACTCCGACCCTCTCCCCCCTTCCCTCCTACCCCGGCGAACAGCCCCATTCAAGCGCGGGGCCACGCCGGGCGGCCCGCGGGCCAGCGAGGGGGCGGGGAGCCCGCCGGCCTCCGACCCCCCCTGCCCCGGCCGCCGCGGCCCCAGCGGCCTCCGCGCTGCGAGGAGCGGGCGCTCGGGCGCAGGGGGAGTTGTTTGACTTGGCGGAGGCGGGGAGGCCGGCGGGGAGCGAGCGGGGGAGGCACGAGAGCCGGGCAGCGCGGGCGCCGGCGCGGGCTAGGGTCCCCTGCGCAGCGGCGGCCCCGGGCGGGGGCGAGGTGGCCTCGGGCCGGGGATGCCCGGAGGGGCCGCGGCAGCAGGAGACCGAGGAGAGACCGGCCGACCTGCCGGGCGCGCGGGCAGGTGCCTCGGCCCCTTTTTTTTTTTTTTCCCTTTTTCCTTTCCCCCTTCACTCCTCGCCCTGAAGTAAGATGAGCGTGATGCTGTGGCGCTGGGAACAGAATAACACCACCATGAAGCTGGTAAGGGCGGGGGCTGCACACGGCACTCCCGGGCACTGCTACTTTTTACCCCCCACCCCGCCCCCATCCCCTTTAGGAATTGCCTCCCGTGGTGGAAAGCCCCTGAAACGCATTCCGTACTCGGTGTTTCCCTTGTTGTTTTGAAGATAGATTTCAGGGTGTGTGTGTGTGTGTGTGTGGTGTGTAAACCAGGAGAGTCGATGTGTGCATCTGTGGTTTTGTGTGATTGGAGTGGGTGGGACTGGGCTGCGTTATCTCCAGGTCCCTTCCACCTAGGAATTCCTGGGGCTCTCTTGGGTTGCACACGCTGGGACTGTCTCCTGCGAGTGGGTCTGCGCCCCCTCCCCCATTGTGTTGTGATACTTTGGGATGCGCAGGGGTGTCGGTTGCAGTTGAGGTTTGCCTTGTTGGGGAGCGGGAGAGAGAACGTGAGCCCCGCGTGGATATGCGCTGTGTCCTCTCACAATGGCTCAGTTCTCTTTCAAGCTTGCAAGAAGCATCCAGGCTGCAGGTACTTTTTCCCTCCTCTGTTTTCAAAAATAACCGCCCATCACTCTCCCGAGAGCTGAGAGCAGGGTTTTCCTAGCTGCCCCAGGAAGCCTGAGTTGTTTCCCTATCCGGAGGAGGAAATGTGATCGGAAATCTCTTCTCTGGGTTTTACTTTTGTGATTTTTTTTTTTAATCGGATGGTTTCAGCTGGCGGGGACTATAATTCCCCCATTGAAATCAGCCAGCTCTGTGGCCAAGTCACTTAACCCCGTTGGATGTCAGTTTCCTCCTCAGTAAAATGGAGCAAATTCCTACCTTGTAGAACTAATGCCAGCGTAAGAAATCGTATTTGCAGGGTGCCTGGCACATAATAAGCATTCAATAGGGAAATAGATACTATTAATAAACTGCAATTCATACTTATTGTGGTGAGCTTTTTAAAGATGCTACCAAAACAAGCAAAAACAAGTAACAGCTTCTGCACTGGTTACCAAGAGGCTAAATCACCGTAAGCTGGGTCTTCATATAATGAACTTATTTGTTGGAAAAATGGCACCTTGCTTTTCATACTTCTTGTGTTATGTTTGGCCTGCCTAACTTTAAGCTACTATTTTACAACTTTGTTTAATGTGCTGTAACATTAGCAGACGTTATGCACCTTTGCTGCACTATGTCATGATTCCAGTTCCCTAATCCTTTCCTGGAATCTCTCTCCAGACTGTGCTGGGAGAGCCCAGAGTTTCATGCAATTTCTTTCCAAGCTACACCTGAGAAACCATTCTAACATGCAGCAGAGGAAAGTTGGGTCCTGGTCTGGACTGGGATAGGGTCAGGTTGCCAGAACTAAACGCTCTTAAGAAACAAAAAAAGGAAAGAATTACTTGCCAGGTAGAGAAAACATGGGGCACCCCAGGGTATGGCTTTCTGGAGCTTGGTGGCATGTGGCCATGCTAAGGGCTGGGATGGCCTCACCACTCCAGAATTACTGCCCATTTAACCTATAGAGGGGACTTTCCCCAACACAGGTCAAAGGTCAGCCTTTATTGGGTCTGTCTGGATCTTTAGACCTGTCTCACTTTTCCAATTAACTGTGAGGACCACCCAAGGTAGCTGTGGTTCACCAAAGCACCCCTCCCCCCAATCAGGTGGAGTAGGAGCTTGAGGAGCTCAAACAACCTGAAACCTGGGAGTACTGTGGGGAGGGTGAGGCAGCAGCTACTGTCCTGTGCACCCGTTTTCCCCAGAACCCAGGCAGGAAAAGCTGTGACTGGGTCTTGACATTCAGATAGCCTCAGATGTCCTCGAGGATGGGCCTCAGCTTCTCTGCAGAATCCCAGGAACCACTGATACATCATTAGTTGACACATTATTAATTTGCTTCTTGTTCATTGATTGATTGATTGATCAGTTATTTGCTGCATCCATTATGCAGAACATAGCCTTGGTGGCTGTGTCCATTGTGAAGGGTTTTGCTTGCAGATAGTTCTTGGTTGGAATTCCAGCCTTGCCACTTCCTGATCTCTGAATGAGTTTTCTTCCTCTGTGAAAGAGAGTTTTACAACCCTCATTCCCCCCAGTTGTGAAAAGATAAAATGAGATAATATAGAAACAGGATCCAGCCCAGAGTGTGAAACATGGGTGTTATTAAATGAGAACAACCATTGTTATCATTATTATTATTATTATTTTCTTCAAAGGTAAATGAGACTCAATCTCTGTCCCCACTCTACATTGCACTTTTGGATAAATGGTTTGTTCTCCTAATGGGCTTAGAGAAAACGAACCTTTCTTACCTTTGAATCGTTAGTGGCCCTCAGCAGGAAGGAGCTCTCTGGGAACATCTTAGAAGTCAATTGTGTGTAGATAACTGCCCCAGAATGGGACCTGGGGCCAGAGGTAGGTGCCTGAACTTTTATCACGGATCCAATAAACATGAAATCAGTTAACCCGCAGCTCTAAAATTCACTGTTCTGGTTGAATAGCACAATTAAAGGTTTTGCTTCATGTTTTATTTTAAGGCTAATTGGATCAAAAATAAGGCCAAAAGTAATTAGAGGCAAAACTTGCATTTTTATGTTATCTCTGCAGGGGAATGTAAGCAATGCACCTGCCCGCCTGGGATAGAAGGCAGTAGCTGCTGGACCCTACGTCTGTCCAAATCCCATCTGACAGGGTCATGGGCCTTTGATGAAAGTGAGAGGAGGTGACTACACAGCCTAAAGCACCCATGGGGAAGGGATAAGCTTGGGGCACAGCCACAGAGCACGATGGGGGTGGTTCTGACATCCTTATCACCCCCCAGTTTCCTTCTTTTAGATTCTTTGAGCTTAGGCTGGGCAAGGAGAAACACTGAGGCCACTTCTGGAGCTGCTGGTATTCTCTGAGAAGTGGTAGAGCCCAAGAATGGGGAGATGGAAGTCACTGAGAGAGGCCCCCCTCCCAGCCTGCCCTCACCGGTGGTCCCACTGGAGAGGCCTGCAGCCAGAGCTCTGTGGAGGGGACACTGCAGTGAGACTTCGGCTCGTCTCGAAGCCTCTTCGAGCCTTGGTTTCCTTATCTATAAGTGGGGACTGTAGCATCTCACAGAATTACTGTGAAAGTTAGAAAAAAAAATGCATCAGGCTTTGAACTCAGGGTCTAGCAGTTAGTTGATGGGCAGCGAGTGGTTGCTCTTACGGCATGTGCGTGTCTGTCTGCACAGAGAAAAGGCTCCACAGAGATACTCCCAGATGTTAACAGTGAGGGGAGATTACCAGGAATTTTATTGTTATCTATATTTCTTATATTCTAAATTTTGTACAGTGACCACGCATATTACACTTATCATCAAGGAAAGATTTAAAAAATTATTCCAAATTTTGTGCAATGACCATATATTACATTTGTCATCAAGGAAATATTTTTAAACATTACTGCTAAAGTAATCATTAATAATTGATTATAATTAATCATTAATAACTAACATATGTTGAACCTTTTTCTCTGAGCTTTACATTCGTGATTTTGTTTCATCTTCCCTAGAACCCTATGAAATAGAAACTATTATCATCCCCACTATTCCGATGAAGAAATTAAGGCTCAGGGGGTTAAATGACTTGCCTAAGATTCCAGGGCTGGTAAGTTTAGAGGATCTGTTCTGTCTGGTGGCAAAGGCTGTGCTTTGAACTGCTCTATTCTGACACCCCAGGTGTCTCCTGGGAGCAGGGCCTGCCACAGCAATGTGTCTGTGCTCACTGCCGTGGTTCCTTCTGTGAGGGGTCTCTCTGTGCACTGCTACTACCCCATTCTCCCCTTTGATCAGGGGGATGCTGGGAGCGAGGTGGAGAGGAGAGTGGGGGTGGGTTGGGTCATCACCCTTTAGTGTCCTGAAAAACACTTGTAGGGGCTCTTCCTCAAAATGAAGGAGAAAGTAGCTTTGAATAAAGAATAATTGAGAATAATGATGATGAGGGAATGTGCCTCTGACCTTTGACCTTTCCCCAGAGAGCCATTGGTCAAAGACCCCCTGGGCCTGTCCGCAGCCAAGCTAACAAGCAGATTAAAAGAGGTCAGTGGGTTAAAGGGCTCTGTCTGCCTCTCTGCAGTTATATTGCTCCCTCCAAAAGGCCAGGATGATAGAGCCCCTGCAGAGCACATGGGCTCCCAGGTGCTGTGTTTGAAAGATGAATGCTCCTTCAGCTCCTTTTTTATCCCTGGCTTTATGGAGGTTTAATTGCCAAATAAAAATTATATATATTTAAGGTATACAGCGTGATGATTTGATGTATGTATACGTTGTGAAATGATTGGCACGATCAAGTTAATTAACACGTCCGTCACGTCACTTCAGCTCTTTACATGTATAGGCTAATTCTCATCTTAACAACTTCTGCTCTTTTTGAGACAGGATCTTGCTCTGTTACCCAGGCTAGAGTGCAGTGGTATGATCATAGCTCACTACAGCCTCAAACTCCTGGGCTCAAGCAATCCTTCTGCCTCAGCCTCCCGAGTAGCTGGGACTACAGGCACATGCCACCATGTGTGCCTAATTTTAAAATTTTTTGTAGAGATGAGGTCTTGCTATGTTGTCCAGGCTGGTCTTGAACTCCTGTCCTCAAGTGATCCTTCTGCATTAACCCCCTAACGTGTGAGGATTACAAGTGTGAGCCACTGTACCCAACCTCTGCTTTTTTTATGATGAAATTTGTTGACAGTCACCCAAAGGTACTCCCATTTTCTGCTGGAAAATATCAGTAATTTCCACTCTCAGGAACTTCTAGTACTTTCTCCTGCTTTCCACTAATTGTAACTGGCATAGATTTTACCATCTTCCAGGTACTGAAATCATATCTACTTTCTGTTAATTCCCAAAATCTTCTAGGCAAGAAATTCCATCCTTTCCTCAAGAAACCAAGTTGAGATATACATGAATGTTTCCATATGAATTTCTGCTTCGGGTAATGGGCCATCGTAGCCTTGATGTACTTTTCAGAGTTGAAACCAAAGCATATAGAAAGGTTTTGACTTTGGTTAATTACTGGAAAAATAAAGGATGGAATAGCAGGATGGGAGGAAAGAAAAACTCTGAAATTAGTGACTTCCTTTGGATGACATTTTGAGGTAACACATTTTCCTTCATTTTTGTGCTAATAGAGAAGTAGAGATTTATAATTGGTCCCTTTGGTGACCTAGCAGTGCTTATATTACTTAGGCAATTGTTTTTATGTGGAGCCAGCAAAAAAAAAAAAAAAAAGAATTTTTTGTTTTGTTTTGTTTCTGGCTCCTGCAATGCAATGCCAGCCACCCAGAAGGCATGTGCTATGCTTTTCTTCAGGGTCTCTAAGACTCTCCAGGACACATGGGCCAGACCATCATTATCTCTCTAGCTACTAGCCCCGGGATCTCAGCTAGGTGACCCAGGGGCTATTCCCAGGCTTGTTCTTTTTGATTCCCGTGTTGTTGCAGAAGCGCTTGCTGGCTCTGATGTGAGAGTGGCAGCCCGGGAGGTGGGAAGACGGTGAAAGCACATGACCAACCGCGGAGAACGGGTGATAGAACCTGGGGTTGGAATGAGTGACAGGTACTGTGTCAGCAGGGTAACAGGAAGGTGTGATGGAGATATTGGCGGGCCAGGAGGTAGGAGAGGCTTATCCTTGCCACTAGAAAGGCTATGTCTAGTCGTAACACTGTGGAGTGGGACGAGGGTGAGCACCTGGGTTTTACATTATCTTTGTCACAGTGAGAGATGGGCTGTGGGCTCACGGAGTGTGACAGGACCCATAGCGCACACAAATCGGAAAGTGAGGTGCTTTAAACAGGGATTCTCCTGCTCCAGTATGTACCCTGGGTTTAAGAGGATGCATGTCTGCAGAGGGATGTACATTCCTGATGGGAAGCTTTAGGGTTGGAGACTACAGACCACGACCTTCCCAAGTCAAAAACCTCTTGTGGGATCCTGCTTGCTAGTGGATGAGGAACAAATGCTGCATGGCATTCTAGGCTCTCTAGGTGACAGCAGCATTTTAGATCAACCCTCTGCAAGGGTTCCAGGTAGAAGCTGTTCATTCCAATCGGCCTGCTCCGCCCTGTGATTTTCCATCTTCTTCCATTTCTCTGTATACTGCCCCATCTTGCAAAGCTCAGATCAAGTCCCCTTTCTTCCAAGAAGCCCTCCCCGAACACACACCTCCTGTGAACCCTGACAGACAGTAGTGTGAGCTCACCTTCAGTCCCACGCTGCCCTAAATCTTTGAGCTATTGTATGTGCTGCGCCTTTGCCGTTGGGCTCAGACATGGGACGGCCAGCCTCTGTTCTCTCCCAGCCGTGCCAACGGTCTGTGTGACCTGGGGAGAGTATTGCTTTATCTCTCTGAGCCTCAGTTTCCTTACCTGTAAAATAATGATGACAGTTGTTCCAAACTCAGGGTCATTAGGGTTTTTCGATAAAATACATGCATTTAGAGCAGCACCCAGCAGATTATAAATGCTCAATAAATGTTAGCCATTGTTATAACATGATGATGATGTCTTTATTCAGCAAATATTCAGGAAACATCTTTTAGGTACTTGGCGGGGGGAGACCCATAAATAAACAAAGGGAAAATGTTGCATCCATTGAACTTACATTTTAGTGGAGGAAACAGATGATAAGCAAAATATATGTTACTTTTTTATGGTGATGAATGCTATGGAAAAAAATATAGCAGGGTGAAGATAGGAAGGATAGAGGAGGTCACTTTTAAATGTAGGGTGGTTAAAGAGGGCTTTATTTTGAGAAAGTGACATGCTTGTATAATTATTATTATGATCACTCCTCAGGGAGACATTATAGCAGGTGACTGTATAATTTATTATTTAAGCCGAGACACTTCTGAAAGTCAAAGGGGTGCTATTAATAATTGTACCAGGACATGGTTGTAAATCAGTCCTGTCTAGGGCAAATTGAGATGCATTTGTAGTTACAATTGGTCACACCAAGTCTCTGTAAGTAGATGAGATAGTATGGTGTCAGGCAGACCTAGATGCAAATTCTAGGTTCTGCTGTGAGATCTTGGTCAAATCATTTAACCTGGTTGCATTTCAGTTTTCTCATCTGTTATGCATAACTAATAGGAATTTTGTGAGAATTAAATGAGATAAAGTAAAGCACTCAGTGTAGGACCTGACACCTCATGAACAGTCTAGGAAAGTTCATTACCATCATCAGCAGATCAAGGGCAAGAATTGTTCTTTTTCACATCTCCCGCTGTGCCTGGGAAGAGTTTGGGGATATGCAAGGTGGATGGATATTAGGTTTGGGAACTTGGCTGAGCCGTGGACTTGGAAGAGATGTAGACTTGATCTGCCAAGTAGTTGGCTCTATCCATTCTCACAGAACGTAAGACGTGCATAGAGTTTGAATGTTGGATTCGTGTACCTGTCAGGAGACTATGCTGGGCCAGTCACAGGAAGAGTTTGGACAGTAGAGTCCAGGACTAAGAATCTTCAGATGTTAGCTCAGCAAGAGGCCCCAAGACAAGTGGCCCCCACAATCCACCTCCCAATGGAGGAAAAAGGGACCCAGGGAGCGGAAATGATCTTCCCAAAGCTCGTGGCCTGCAGCCTGTTTCAGTGCATTTGCCCTTACCCATCCTGCAAACTGGTGTAGCAAAGATGATAAAGAGTGAGGAGAGAGCGCTTAGAATTCCACCTGGAAAAGCCATGTTTCTTTGGAAATGGGCCACAGATGACGTAACCCTGCCATATCCCATTACCCGGTACTTGGCTAATCTTTGTACGAAACTTGTTTTGGTGAAACTTGAGCCTGGAGAAGCCAACTCAAGTATATTACTTTCTCACTGTTGAATGCCTCTAGACTTGGGATAACATTTAATCTAAAGAGTAAGGTGATATTTCCTGAGATAGCAATGAGTTCATGTTTTGAAATTAAGCGAACTGAGTTTATTACGTTGGTTAGCTTTTTTTTTAAGTACTAACTGCAGTAGTAAATGTTCTCTCCACAAAGTAATGTCTGGCCAGTGTATGGGGAGGAATGGGGAACATTAGGGCAGTTTTCAGTCCTTAGAAGTTGCCTCGCTGCCTCTCTTATTAGGTACTATTCCAGATTGAACTACATTTTCGTTTAAGGGGGCCCTAATTTGAATAACTAGATTTCCAACCTAGGACGGCTTGGGGACAAATAGGTTTGTTTTACGTTATGTTTCCCGAATATGTGCTACCTGCTGTCTGCCCTTTCTCCTTCCCAAGGTACTTAGCACTCAGTAAAGGATGACTGCACACCTACATTACACCAGGAGGGGAAAGAAAACTTCTCTTCATGGACCTTCTTGGATAGCAAGCTGATTGAAAAAGAAACAATGTTAGGAATTTGAAGCTTGATGCATTGTCTTTTTCACTTAATCTCCAGAAGTGTTCTCTATTATAAGAATGTGGAGATTGATGTACAATTGAAGTAGACTTCTTCAAGAAGTCAACTGGAATTTCAGTGCCGTTTATATTGCAGTTCCCGGATGTTTCAGCTGCTAAGCCCTATTGCTTATGTCTACACAGCAGCAGTTGTGGATAAAGACTCCTCTTTCCCATGCCACCACCTTGCTCCCAGCTTACCTTGACCCTCCACAGATGCCTGCTAAAGTTCAAGGCCTGGGAGGACAGCACTTGAGTCTCCATCATCTTTGTATCCTCCAAAACAACACAACACCTGGCACACGCTACAGTAAGTGTCCAGTTAATGCAGCAGCTATACAGTCACCATTTTGATTTTCAACATAATGCAGAGTTGAATCACGGAAAATGTAGGGTTGATTTTTGTAAGGTTAATGAGATAACTAGAGCGAATCCAAGCAGTGGCTGGCGGGGATTCCTGGGTTCTCTCTGTGCATTCCAAATCTCTCGGTCCTGGCTGCAGTTTGGTTCCTTCCCATCAGGGGTCTACTCCATATTCAATGTTGGCTGTGTGTTTCCAGGTTCTGTAGTTGCTTGGGATGTCCTAGACAGTGGCAGTTATTCTGGAACTTTTCTAGCATACTGGCTCCTGGGTGACTTCCCAGGCAGATTGAGCACAGGGAACAGGAGGGATGTGGAGATCCACCTTGTATCTGTCTTTTGCATGCCTCCCCCTCCCTCCCTTCCATCTGCCTCCTTATACAGGCATGCACAGAAGATGAGATCTTTACCCAGCCTCACTAGGGAATGGGGGCCTGGACTGAGATCTAGAGGAACCTACTAGGCCCTTTCTATCTGAATTCAGGTTACCACGAGACCCAGTTATCTCAGGGTTTTACTGCCTGCCCCAGGCTGGGAGTTGATGGGTCTGGGTCTCTGTGAGAAATCAGAGAATCAGGAGGGGGCAGCAGGGAGGAAAGAGAGGGGAACAGGACAGAATGGATTGGTTTTGGCAGTACCATGTTGGAGGTTATTTATATCATTTTCAAGTTGTATTGAATACTTATCTAATCTCTGGTCCAAACTGTGCAAAGAAGGATGAGAATCCAGCATAAACCACGACTATGCCCTCATCCCTCCTCCCTTCCTGTGGACAAAGTCCAGTGGCCTCTATTAACCCAGTTAAGCACCTTTTCACTCCCCAAGTCCAGAACATCTGATAAACTATGAAGAACATGACTTAGAACTGAGTCCAAAGGAAGGCTGCCTGCCTTTTATCCCTTGAATTGGCCCACAGGGTCAACCTAACATGTCTGACCACCAGACCTCCCAGGTAGAGAGAAAGCCAGAGGTGCCCGTGCCCTAGAATTAAAAGAGATTGCATATAGGCCGGGCGCAGTGGCTCACGCCTGTAATCCTAGCACTCTGGGAGGCCGAGGCGGGCGGATTGCTCAAGGTCAGGAGTTCAAAACCAGCCTGAGTGAGACCCCGTCTCTACTATAAAAATAGAAAGAAATTAATTAGCCAACTAATATATATATATATATATATATATAAAATTAGCCGGGCATGGTGGCGCATGCCTGTAGTCCCAACTACTCGGGAGGCTGAGGCAGGAGGATCACTTGAGCCCAGGAGTTTGAGGTTGCTGTGAACTAGGCTGATGCCACGGCACTCACTCTAGCCTGGGCAACAAAGTGAGACTCTGTCTCAAAAAAAAAAAAAAAAAAAAAGACTGCATAGAGCTTCATTCTTGCCCTTAACACAGTCACCCCACCCACCAGTAAGCTGGGGCCCCGTAAGAGTACTGATCTGTGCCAGGTCAGGTTGCACCCGGCTTCTCCTGTGGGAGTGACTTGGGTGTGGAAAAGGAGCCCAGAAACACACATGGAGCTTTCTTCTTCTGGGAATCCAAGTGGGAATGTGGGAGAGAGGAAAAAGGGGAGGAGTTCCCTTCCTCCCCAGCATAGTTCCTTGCTGGCAAGTTCTCAACAGACTAGCTGCAGAGGCTAGACTAACACAGAGGGGACACACTTCTACAGATTACTGAGCAAGAGCTGGTGCTAAACTGGGTGCAGTGGTGTGCACTTGTAGTCCCAGCTACTTGGGAGGCTGAGGTGGGAGGAGGATCACTAGAGGCCAGAAATTTGAGGCCATGGTGTGTCATGATTGTGCCTGCAAATAGCCACCCTACTCTGGCCTGGACAATATAGGAAGAACCTGTAAAAAAAAAAAACCCAAAAAAACTAAAACATAAAATTTAAAAATAAGAACTGTGTGCTAGCCACTTGTAGGCATGGGAAAACAGAGTGCCCGATTGTTGTGTTTTAAAGCAGGACACAGAAATCATCCAAAGGCTGTAGATTAAGTGTGGTAGGAGATCAAAGAGAGTCTGCCTGTGTAATGCATTGGTTTTGGAAATGAACTTAGTACAAGTCATTGTCAACTTGGGCAAGTTACTTGTCTGAGCTTCAGTTTTTCTACCTGGAAGATTGGAGGAATCCTTTTCTCATGGGGTCTCAGAAGTCTTAAAGAGATATGTATGTCATGGCATGATGGCATACCTAGAGAGGTGCTGGAAAATCCAGGCTCCTTTGAATTCAGACCCAGCGAGGAAGGGTGTCCTTAGGGAGGCCTCCCAAGTCTAGGACTTGGAGCTGGGCTGAAAAAATAGGTGAAATTTGGGAGGGAGAAAGGGAGGGTTGTAAATAGGGTGAATGGCAAGCGTAAAGACTTACACTTTCTTTATTTTGTGAAGTTTATTTCATAATTTAGCTAGCAGGAGACAGGGCCATGGGTTGCTAGGTTTTCCTAGCTCAGAGAGAGGACTCACCCTGTTCTTGAAAGTACCCAGATGCCAGTCCTGCATTTTACTTTTCTCCATTCCAAGCAGTGTGGTTCCAAGGACAATTTAACATGAATATTTTGAATTTAATATGTCCCAAGTATAGTGCTAGGTAACCTCTCAAACAGTCATCCACCCTCACTCTTCCCTCTTCTGTAAGTCAGTTTCTCCACCTTGGTGCCATTGACATTTTGGGCCAGATGATCATTTGTTTGGTGGGGGAGGGATATCGTGTGCATTGCAGAATGTTTAACAGCATCCCTGGCTTCTACCCTTTATAGACTCTTTAGTAGCAGCCTCAGTAGAGACAATCAAATATGTCTCCAGAAAGTTCCAGATGTCCCCTAGGGGTCAGAATTGCCCTTGGTTGAGAACCACTGCAGTAAATGGTACCATCACTTACCAGCTGCTCCAGCAAGAGCTTGAGGTGTCACCTTTGAATCCTGCTTTTCTACGTTCCTTCATTCCAATAGCAAGCGCTTCTGTTTGGGCCTCCCCGGTAGATATGAAATCCAAGCACTTCTCATTCTCTCATAGACAAGGTCACTTTCACTCAGAGACCTGCAATAGTCTCCCAACCGATCTCCGTAGTTTCACTGTTGCCTGCTTCCAGTCTGTCGTCCATACAGCCCAAGAGTGGCATCAAAATAGAAATGGCAGCATGTCACTCTCCTGCTTTAAGTACATTTCAATGGCTTCCCCTTGCACAAAGAATAACATCCAGACTGCTCACCAAGGCTTAGAAGAGCTGCGTGCTCTGGTCTGCTTCCTCCCCTCTCTCACCTGTACCTCCTTTGGTTGCTCACCTGGCCACAGCTGCACCGTGTGGCTCCTTGAACGCAGCAAACTCTTTCCTGCCTAGGGGAGTTTGTCCATGGCATCCCCTTGCCCCAGAAGGCCCTTCTCCCTGCTCTGTACATGATGAGCTCTCATTTTTCAGTACTCCACTTACATGGAGCACTTCCATAGAGACTTTCCCTGATTCACCTGTCTCATGGAGCCACCCCCTTCAAAATCTGAGTCCTTTGTTTTTTTCCTTCATAACTCCTATCCTAGTTAGTAATTGGCTTTCTTCTTAATCAAATTGCTGGCCTCTGTGAGGCCTGCTTGACTGCTTTTTAAGTATCACCCCTGCCAGGCAAAAGATAGGTGCTCAGTAAATATTCATTTATTTGACTAAATAAACAAATTAAACACTTCATGCTTCTTGAGGAAGAGGGATACCATTTCTCTATTTTAAAACTGGTAGCAGCAGACCTCTGGTATTAGTCTTTCAATAAAATCAGTAGTATACCAGTTTTCTTCTTTGATTTTCTCAGGATAGTTAGCACACTGCCTACTAAAGAGTGGATGCCCAAGAAATCATTGTTGCATGGATGACTAGCACACTCTTATGTAATATTTTATTAAATGATTGAAACGCTATAAATGATTGAAATACATAGCTTTTAAGCAAGTTGTTGAAATCCCAAGATCCATCCTTTGACCTTCTGAAACCTTCAGGAAGGGAAGGTTTGATCCTCCTCTTCCAGTCCCAAGTCTAGACACTGATGCTATTTCCAGTCATTATTTTTTACTACTGTAGCTTGTAGAAGTAACTGGAATGCACAGATGACACACTGCCTGGCCCATGGTAGAAATTCAGTAAATGTTTGCTGATTTGAATTGGATCAAGGCACTTAAGGAAAAGAAGAGAATTAGGCAGGTGGATATATAAAGGAGCATACTCGGGTTTCATCTTGAAAATGAATCAGTCATTCAACAGGTCTTGATTAGAGAAAGACTAATTTCATAGCCTCAGAATTGGCTGTCAGCTGGGAGAGATGAAGACTTTGGAGAACAGGATAGCGTGTAATGTGCTAAACAGCATGGCACTGTTTTGAATATCTCTTGAGTTGCTTTAAAGTAGTACCGGGGCTTCCCCCCTTCCCCCTTTTCTGGGCCAGACTCTCAGCTGTAAGAAGCATGGAGAAGTAATGAAGATTTTTTACATTCTCAGACTGCTTTCTGGGAATCCTGCAAAGTCCCTACTTCTTCTCTGATTACCCTTCCCATGGCTGAGTTCAAGAGCATTTTACAAACCTGGACTTTGAATCTGGGAAAATGTTTATGACCATTTTTTATGACCTCAGAGAAACCCGCTAAGGCAAGTTATTTCCCTATCTTTGCCAAAGGGGAAAAACCAAAGGCCTGGTAAACTGCCCAGGATCTCCCAGTCTCAGATGCTTGCCTGTGGGCGGCTCTCATGTACCCGGCCGCGTGCTGTCTCTTCCATTAGAGGTGCTTTGGCTGCTCCAGGAAGGGCCTGTCGGCAACCTCAGCCCACGTTTTCATGGACTTCATGGTCTTCCTCAGGAAGGAGAATGGCCAAATTCAGAGAACCGTATGCCGTTAGAGCTGCAAGTTTTCAAAGCAGAGTTCTAGTCCAAACCAATCCTTTTATACTTGGGCCAGTTGACATCCAGGGAGGGAAAGTGATGTGCTTGAGGTCATAGCCCAAAGTCTGTGACTTCCAGCCCAGTGCATTTTTTATCCCAACATAGTTGTCTCTTGTTAGAAGAGTATCCTCAGCAACCATGAGTTTTCATTCTTAAGGGCGGGATACTACAGTGAGCAGAGTAAGAACTTTTTGACATGAGAGGTAGTTGGGGCGATGGTTAGAGCAAAGCCTCTGGAGCCAGCCTGCCTTGATTCCTGTTCCTGCCCATCTGTTCACTGTATGGCCTTGCTTGACCTATCTGGGCCTCAGTTTTACTCATCTGTGAAGTGGGGGTAATCATAGTCCATCCCCACTGGGGTATGCAGAGGATTAGATGAGCAAGTTTATGTTAAGGGATTGGAACAATACCTAGCACAGCACAAGGAGTATGTAAATGCTGCAAGAGCATGTTACTGTGTGAATTCCAACTGCTGCTCACTGGCTGCATGACTCTGGGCAAGTGATTTGAATTGCTGACTCTCCCGTTCCTTCTCTGTAAGAATAAACCTGGTTTAGCAGAATTGTCGAATAGATTAGAGATCATGTGCACGAGGTGTCTGCCTGAATAGTAGGCCCTGAGGAAATGATCACCTCTTCTACTGCCTCCTGAGGTGTGAGGCAGCTAGCACAGCACCTGACACCAAGTCAGCGCTTAATCGTTGTTCCTTTCTCTTTCTGTTTTTAAAAGAGAGGACTATTAGGGCTGGATCTGCAGTCACTTCCAGGGAAGACCTGCAGCGTCCATGACTTATTCACTTAAAGAAAATTATTACTTGCATTTTTTTTATTTGATGCCATTTACTGGGCACTTCCTAGGTGGCAAGCACTGTTCTGTGCCCTTATGTGTATTATATCATTTATCTGCACAACAGCCTGGTGACATAAGTACTATTATTGTCTTCGTTCAATAGATAAGTAAACTGCATCTTAGAAGGTCACTCACCTAGAGTTACATAGTTAGTGAGAAGGAAAGCTACAATTTTGAACCCAGATCAATCTGGCTTGAAAAATCTATACCCTTCACCACTTATTAAGTGAAAGTATGCCAGGTCCTGGTTGCAGAAGTGTCCTGCCAGGGTGGCATCGTTCACACTGAGGACACCAGAGGAGGATGGAGCACCTTCCCAGGTTAACCATTTACCACCTCACCAGCTGCCAAATGACAGGAGGGCAAGGCAACAGAACTGTGTCCCGCAGCCCCTCCCTTTCTCTACGCACCCTGCCCTGCGTGCTGCATGAACCAATCGCCGAGGCTTCTGAGCAGGCCGAGCCCGCCAAGTTCCTTTCCTTTCCTGACCCAGGTGTGGCACCCATGCGGAGCACACGCTAGCATGGCAGGAAGAAGCCATGCCTGAGAGCTGTTTGGAGGAGCACCTTCATCTGCAGATGAGAGAGACCCCATCCTGTTGCTGGTGGTGAATACCCAGGCTAGCAGAGTGGGGGTGCTATAGAGTTCGTTCCTCCCTGAAAAAGAGTTTTGAGTGAGAACATCTGTGACTGGTCACCTTTCTTGAGCTAGGTAAGAGTTGGGGCAAGCTGAGTTGTTGGGTCGGGATCCCAGGCCATAGCCATCCAGAGAGCGGGGCCTGAGTTTCCTTAGAAGAGAGCCTGGCAGGAGGTGAGGGTGGCAGCAGGTGGCAGATGTAGGAAAAGCATGAGACTTGGGATTGACTCCTTCAACTTTCAGTTTCGCCGTGCACTTGTTATGTGACTCTGGGCCTCACTTACTCCACCCTGCTGTGGAGTTGGTCATTCCTTCCCACCTAAGAGGATTTTTAGCAGGGCTGTATGGTAGACTTACGAAAGCAGAGGCGCAACAGCATGCCTAGCCCCTCGGAGATGATTTTCAAATATTCCACTTCCTCTGCCGTCTCTGTACAGCACCATGCTGGGTCCCCATGAGAAAAGGATAGCCCTGGGCGTGGGGGGTGCTTGTTCTACACATGTATGGCTTATTTATATACCTAAATGGCAGTAGGAAGCGATTAAATTCAGAAACTGAGTGGGGATCCGTCCTTCCTGCCTATCTCCCCAACACATACATGCTTAGATCCAGGTCACAGGCTTTAGGAGCTCTGCACCAGTGACATTCTTGCCTGTCACGGTTCCCTTAGCCTCCCCACCATGCCCCCACCCATAAGTTCTTCTAGAAGTCAAAGCCCTCATTGCCGGGAGATGTGGTTCTAGGCAGCAGGGGCACAGCCCTCTCCTCCTGCCTTCTGCAGGGTTTGGCCAGCCCTTTGGTCCCTTGTGCCAGTCCTGACACCCACGTCCACTTCAGAGGAGAGCACTCTTTGTGAACAAGAACCATTTTCTGGGCCGGCTGATGACCCGTGTCCTAGCTGTCTGGATGCACAGCAAGCTTCCAGAGAGATAGAGAAAAACCACTGCTCCTCCCTGCTGCCACAACTGTGCTGCTCTTTGAGGAAGCTGAGCAGAAAAGGCCTTCTCTGCAAACTTGCCAGCAATTACCAACTCCCTCAGCCTCTGCTAGGATGTAGGCTCTGTCTGGTTTATGTCTCCCTTTGGGACAACTCTTCTGCTTTATTTGAAACTTCCAGCTTCATTAATAGGTACCCTTAATACTCTTATCTCAGCATGCCTTCTGGGTTTACTGAAGTATAATGCCAGAGCACGTTCTTCCTTGGAAGTTACAGTTCGTTCTGGGGAGATCTGGGTGCTTAACTTTGAAACTGCAACGTAAGACTGGACTCAGCTCGTGAGGGGTTGTGAGGGTTCAGAAGAGGCATGGAAGACAGGGAGAGCCTGACAGCTCAGTTTTGAATGAGCCACTTTTTCCTTTAATATGGGTGGAGATGCTGCCCTGCACATGTGTCAATCAATGCATACGTTATATCACAATCGATTGTTGTTAAATTCTAAGATGTCTTTTGTTGTCCATCTCTCATTTAGGGCTACTGGATGTGTATATAATCATTTGAATTTAGAAAAGCCAATCAAATCAGCTGCAATTCCAGCCAGGTTATAACATATTCATTCAGGAAGCTTCGATTCAGTGCCAAAGCATGCCCAGTGCTAGTGTTCCTTCTTAACTACTTTTCTTCACTTCCTTCCATCTCCACTGCCGTCACCTGGCCCACACCTCTTGCACCTGGACTATTGCAGTAGCCTGGGCTCCCTGCTTCTATTCCCGACCCACCGTCAGTCTGTTCTTCCTACAGGTGGCCAGAGTGAGCTATTGAAAACTTAAATCAGATTGTGTTGCTCCCTGTTTAACCTTTCCACGCCTGCCCGTTGCATGTAGGATAAATCCAGTCCTGGCTCCTGCCTGCCTCCTGACAATGTCCTCTTACCCTTGCTTCTTCAGCCACGGACACCTGGGACTCCTTCCCACTCAGGGCCTTTGTCTTGGCTGTTCCCTTTTCCCAGAATATTCTCACCTGACTCTTCCCAGGATGCTTCCTTCTCATTTTATCCTCAGAGAGGCCTCCCTCGCCCACCCCGCCCACAGCACCCCCTTCAGTCACTGCTTTACACGTACCGCAACTGCTTATGCCCCTCGCCCTTCGTGGCACATCACACGCTGAAATCGCCTTGTGTGTAAGTGTCTTTACTTGTTTATCACCATTCTCACTCAACTTGACGATACGTTCCATGACTTCAGGGACGTGTCTGCCTGGTGTTCTGCCGAATTCCTGGTAGCGGCACAATACCTGGTTCAAAGCTAGGGCCTAGTAAGTTTCTGTCAAGTGAACGAGTGACAGACTGAGCAGCGTCCTCTGTACTTGAGTTGTAAGGAGGTGTCTTTCTCACCTCACCTAGGGCAGCAGCGGCTCCTCCTCGACCCCCACCACCACTGCTGTTAGGATCCTGCACCAAGCATCCTGTTGTTGCACTGCTTATGTTGCATTGTGGTGTCTTCCTGACATCCTCACTAAGATCCTACCCTGTGGATAGACATCCAGTCTTAGTCTCTATAGCTGCTCAAGAATTCAACTCGGTTGCCTTACAAAGCAGGTGTGACCCCACCCTTCAAAAAGCTTTGTGAGCCAATATGTTCACAATAATAATATGTTATTTATAACGAGTATAACAACTATTTCCCTGGAAGAATTTTTTTCCTTGTCAAACACTGTATGATATATTCTGTGACATCTCTGCTAAAAATGGCCGTGGTAGTCAGTCCACGGGGAGTGCAGCATCATTCTGTCCTGTGAGCTGTGAGTGACTTCCTTGGTTTTGTCCCTGATCTTTTTTTTTCTTTTTGAGACAGAGTCTCACTTTATTGCCCAGGCTAGAGTGAGTGCCATGGCGTCAGCCTAGCTCATAGCAACCTCAAACTCCTGGGCTCAAGCAATCCTGCTGCCTCAGCCTCCCAAGTAGCTGGGACTACAGGCATGCGCCGCCATGCCTGGCTAATTTTTTTCTATATATATATTAGTTGGCCAATTAATTTCTTTCTATTTATAGTAGAGATGGAGTCTCGCTCTTGCTCAGGCTGGTCTCGAACTCCTGAGCTCAAATGATCCGCCCACCTCAGCCTCCCAGAGAGCTAGGATTACAGGCGTGAGCCACCGCGCCCGGCCTTGTCCCTGATCTTGTCTCGTACACCCTCTTATGATGGGCTGCTGGGGGAGATGCCCTAAGTGCCAGTATGACACTGGCCAGTATGACTCCATGACTGGAGAGAAAATGCCCTTCCCCTTTCCCTCACATAATTGTGACTTTGTGTTCTGGGGAGACCTTAGCTCTGCAGCCATAGCTGTGTGGTTTTTCCCAGTTAACATTCATGTATTTGAGTAATTTATTGCAATTTTCCCCTCCCCCAACTCTAGGATTTTATATATATATATACACACACACACACACATATATATGTAAAACTGCAGTTAGAGAAAACAATTTAAATAAAGACAGTCATGGAAATTCATGATTTAATTTAAAAGATATAGCTGCATCTTTCTGTTCCACTCAGTACCCTGTGGAATGGGCATGTTCAGTAGCTTCCTACCAAACAAGTTTGAATAACCTGCCCAGTGCCACAGTTCGTGCAAGGCTATTGAAATTCCTGCCTCCATCTTACAGTTTTTCTGTAAGACCAAATTATTCCCAAGGTATTGAGAAGAGAAATGGGACAGGAAGTTATTTAAAATGAATTATGAACATTCTCAGAGCCATCTCATCACTGTCCTAATAAGCCAAGTAGATTAGATATTTGAAATTCTCCAGAAAATATTTGTAAGATTTAAGTCAGTGTCACCCAGGCTTAGTCATTCTTATACCATATTTATAATTTGCCATATTTGTCTACCACGTGTATTATTTATTTATTTACTAGTTTTCCTCAAATTGACTGCTTAATTTGAATAAATTTATATAAAGAAGAAACGGTATATTCCAACTGTAAATGCAAAAGCAGTATTATTGAGCATAATAGAAGGTAATCATGACAATAAATACATAGTTATTCAAATAAGATATCCACCTGTGTACAGTCTCAAATCTTTGCTACCAGTGGTTCATCTATTACACTTTGTGAAGCACAGATTTATAAAGTAACTTTAACTTCTTATTGACCAAAGAGAAGGGAGGAAAGACAAGGGGAAGGAAGAAGAACTACCAAAGCTCACAAAATTTTCATCTAACCCTTAGTGCTGAATTCGCCTCCTTATGTGGATTGGAAAGTGAGATGAAAATTTGTCTCGGTAGAAGATCTGCTTGTCCTTCCAGTTTGCCGTGGGACATACATTGGCAGTTATTTCTTTTCCCAGCAGAAGATGTTGTAGATGCTCTGAGCCCTCCTTGGCTGTGGGCTTTCTTGGGCAATATACACTCTCCTTGTCAATTGCACAGGCTGTAGTGGCTTTGAGGAGGTGTCCGCATGGGCTGAGCTGGCTGCACGTGAATTTGGATCCACCCCATAGACTCACACAGTGAGCTGTGTGATGCATAGTTACTGAGTTTAAGGAGCTGAAGAGCAAATTGGAGACTTAATCAGTTGCGGGTCTGTCCAGAAACCATTCTAGGTAACTCAAACAGAAGAGATTTAATACAGGGAAATGGATACGTAGGGAATTTCTGGAAGAAAAGAAGTTAAGTCTAGAGTTGCTCAGCTATAGTAGTTTTGCCTTGAAACCAAAAGTCCAACTATACCCTCCTAACTTGTGCTGTTACAGCAAGAAAGAGGGCCTCTGCCTCACTCCTCTTGCAGGTGCAACTCATTGGCAGAACCTGAATTAAACCCAGAACCCCAGCTGCAAAGGAGTCTGGGAATGCCTTAGCCTCTGGACTCTGCAACATGGGGGTGGGAGGAGGTGGACATAAGAGAGGGCTGAAATAGATACCGAATGCCAACAGACAATGTAACCACTAGGAGATAAGGCAGACTACTAGCCAGGGTAACTGCAAATCTCAGCTATGTGGTAACAAGCAGTAAATACCAGCAAAGTCACATGAAGGAGAGAACAGTGTTGGCTTAATGTGGACCTTGCAGAATTCTGGTCAGGGTGTAGAAGGGATGTGGTAGGGAGGTTCTTGGTCAGGAAGAGTCAGAGATGGAGCAATACAATGCTTTCAACCTATCTGCTGGCATAAGGGCTTGAAAATCTCCATCCTAAATTTTTTGAACCCTTTCTAGGTACCATGCATTGTACTGAAATTGTTTTACATGCAGTAATTTAGTTCTTCCTCTGAATGTTACTTCTCCCCATTTCAGCCTTAGAGAGCCTAAGTAGGCCCCTTCCTGCCCAAGGTCACGCAGCTATGAGGCTGACCCGGAAACCTGTGTGCATGGTCGGTAATCCACACTGCCTCTCTGTGGAGGGGAGGGAGGGTGGAGGTGAGGCTGAGGCTGGGTTATGATGAGCCCTGAATGACAGGCCAAGGATACTGGACTTGGTCTCAAGTGACAAGAGGGGCCACTGGAGGTTTGAGAGCTGGAGGGTGATGTGTTGGATTCTGCAGATGGATCTAGCTGGATAATGTGGGCTTGGTCGGCATGAAGTAAGGCCAGAGGCAGAGAGCAGCTAGGAGACAAGAGCGGTAGATGAGCTCTTTGTTCATTCAGGTTTTTCCCTGCCTCCTTTTTCATTGGCTTTTCAAAGAGCGTGAACTCTTTTCCTTAACAATTCCTGAATTTCGGGGGGTTTTAGGCTTTCAGTTTGGCCAGGGAAGCAGGTTCCTCCTGAAAAGCACTTACCCTTTACTCACCGATAATTTTGATCTTAGACTATGGCCAAGGGTCAACGTTTAAATACCACTTATTCTCTTTCTTTTCTGTACTGTTTTTTAGTGTCTTGACAATGACATGAACAATTTGATTTATCCTCCTACCTGAGCTACTCTGGTCATGGCGGTGAGTGGGAGTGGGCCAGCCTCCCTGGAAGTGGATAATACGATATGACAGTTCTCAGTGAAAGGAGCAGGTTCCAGGACAATGGATGGATTTTTGAATTCAAAAATACCTGCTTTGAATCCCTACTCTGCCACTTTGTGTGTGGGGCTTTTAGAACATGGGCAACTTGCTTTAGCTTCCCTGAGCACCAGTCTCCTCCTCTCTACAGGATAGATAACAGTGACCCTCATCAGGTTGTCCTAAATCCTAAAGACTCAGTGCAGTCATCACTGTAAAGCTGTGGTCCCCAACCCCTGGTTCCAGTCCATGGCCTGTTAGGAACCATGCGGCACAGCAGGAGATAAGCAAAGCTTCATCTGTATTTACAGCCACTCCCCATCTCTCACATCACTGCCTGAGCTCCACCTCCTGTCAGATCAGCAGAGGCATTAGATTATCATAGGAGCACAAACCTTACTGTAAACTGCGCATGTGAAGGATCTAGATTGCGCACTCCTTATGAGAATCTAATGCCTGATGATCTAAGGTGGAACTGAGGCCGTGATGCCAGTGCTGGGGAGTGGCTGCAAATACAGATTATCATTAGCAGAGAGGTTGCACTGCACAGAGACCGTAATAAATCAATGGCTTGCAGACTCCTATCAGTGAGTGGCAAGTGGCAATAAAATACTAATAGAAATAAAGTGCATAATAAATGTAATGCTCTTGAATCATCCTGAACTCCTGCCCCTACCTCCAGTCAGTGGAAAAATTGTCTTCCATGAACCTGGTCCCTGGTGCCAAAAAGTTTGGGGACTGCTGCTGTAGAGCATTCATCGTGGTGGGCATGCATATGGTAGGAGTTCTGGAAATATTTGTCACTTTCCCTTTTTGGCATTTTGGTATCTTGGGAGGTGATTGTGACCAGCTGAAGTTGGTTGTTGTGAGCCTGGTCCTAAGGATTTAGACTGGAGGGCTTTTCTTCCCTTGCGGCCCTATTCTGATCCCTTCCCTCTGGTCCCTGGCGAAGGCCTCGGCTTAGTCAGACACACATTCCAGACCCACCCAGGAGAAGGGCCAGTGAGCCAACCCGGATCCCAGTTGCCTCCCAGTGCATAAACATCCACACTAAACACCAGTTGATGGTTCATCTAGCAAATGCACAGTGTACCCACTCACTCGGTCCAGTTTAAAACGCGCCTCTTCTTTTCTGGGATAGACTGAAGTGCATTCCCTTCTCAATCAAGAGAAATGCTCAGACATGAACCCCTTGACCGATCTAACTTCTCTGCCAGTGCAAAGAGCTTGAGGCTTTTGCAATTCTCCAAGCATCTGGCCCATCTTATCCAGATGACATTTGGAATTTTAATCTTCTAGTTATGGGTTTTCATAAATCTGGTTTGAAATCGTCACTGCCAATCTCCTCTGCTGTGGGAAAGTGGCTTTAAGAAGATATGGGGAGGGGGTGGGCGGTGCGTGAGTGGGGATGCCGAGAAGGACGCTCGTGGGCTGTCAGAGGGAAGCTGGCCACAGGGAGTCCTCACGCTTGTTCCTGACTGTGGACGAAGCACCACATGAGTTTAGCTCTACTGTGGAAGCCTGAGTTGAGGTTCTTGGGGTCCAGCGCTAACACTGTGCCAGGCACTGTGTCAGGTGCTCTGCACAGGTTATCTCATAGCTCCTTTCACATGACACCTGTGTCAATCAGATAAAGTGTGTCAATTTAGGAGAAGATGAGGGACAAAGAGAGAGGAACTGATATTTTTTCTGAGGTTCAGATGTATTAAGTAACTGTCCTGAGGGTTACCAAGTGGTAGATGGGATTTTTAGATCTAGGTTTAACTGATTTCAAAGCCTGCAGTTTTCCCAGTAATGCCCGACTTCCTCCTATGACTCTATGGATTCTTGGAAGCAAAATCCCCAAATCCATGGATCTAAACTACTGGGAGTACCTTAGCTGGTATTCTTTTAATCTCTCCGCCCCAGCACACTTCCCTTTCCCTCCACTCAGAGGGAGTGCAGGAGGGGGCTGAAGGTGGGAGTGCTGGGCAGAGGCTGGGTCCTGCAAGAACATGCTGAGGTCTCAGGAGTTGGGACTCCATCCTGTAGGTAATGGGATGATCTTGAAAGTTGAACAGGGGGGTGGCAAGGAAGAAATTTAGCAATTATTGAAGGTTGGCCCTGCGGCAGATGTGCCCATCATTCTCCTTGATTGATTGACTGAAAGCATTCTTGTGCCCGTGTGCATTCTCAGGAATCCCATTGCTTCACCTCCAAGGACCCCAGGGATCCTAGGCCCACACGTAGGGAACTACCAGCATAGAACATTTTATGGGATGTAGAAAGGTAATGAAGAGTGAAGAAGACATTCCAGAGTACAGATCTTCACTGATTTAGTTCTACAAATTATCAGAGTGTTGTATACCCGTTGCCAAAACTCTGCTAAGAAGCGACAACCCAAAGTGAATAGACTGAACTACCTATCGGGTCTTATGGGCAGGCCTGTGAGATGTGGAATCAGTGCCGTGTAGAATGAACCTGGTGTCTCCAAGACTGGTCAACTTAGATGCGGGGCTGCAAGTGGCTGGGACACCTGCTGTAGTGTGTCTGGTGTGGGGAAAGGACTGCTGTGTCAGGCCATCCTGGGGCAAGGGGACGCTGGGGGATCCTCCTGGAGCTTTAGAAAGTCTGTCGCCTGCCTCTGCCAGGGCGGTCCAGCATTTGCTCGTTTTTCCTGCGGAGCATCTGCAAACTGTTAAGAGACTGGAGTCCCAGATGCAGCAACAGTGGTGACAGCAGGTGTGTGAGTGCTTTTTGGACCCCTTCGTTCCTTTGTGTCCCCCTTGCCACATTCCACAAGTGTTGGCAGGGACACCGGATCCCTGAGAGACTCTACTTCGTGTGGACTCGGGTGACTTTCAGTAGTGAAGAGGAAGCTGGAACACACTCCTTTTCACAAGAGTAATTTGATGGAGAAATTATTTTAACTGCCCCTGGGATTCTTCCCAGGCAGGGCCTCAAACTTAGAGAGGAGACTCTATCTTGACAGCTGCCTGGGGCCCACGGGAGTCCTCATCTTCTCCTAAATTGACACGCTTGTTTGATTAATGCAAGTATGACGTTAGCAATGGCTTCCCTGTGCTCCCTCAGCCGCCACCTCTGTTACCCCCACTTGCACCTTCGTCCTTCCCACTGGCAGTGGGGCGTGGGGTCCTCACTGGCACTTCTGTGCCGGGAGGGTGGAGCTGGGCCCACTTCTGACAAGCCTGAGTTTTGTGGGGTCCTCTGGACGTTCTAGTACTGGGGCAGCGGCCCAAGGCCTCACCAGGGGAAAGAGTGGACCCTGGTTGGCTCCTGGGAGCCTGGGCAAGGCTGCCTCTTCCTGGCACATCTATGGACTTCGTAGAAGTTTTCAAGTCTCCATGGTTTGAGAAGCAAGACAAACTTCCATTCTCTCCAACACATCAATGTAAATTAATTCTTCTTCCTATTTCTAAATATATACCCTGGGACCTGCTCAGAAAATGCCTCTCCTGACCAAATTATTTGACTGTGAAAATCCAGGCCCTGAACTGATCTTAAACCAAATTATCATGATATGTAAGCTTATCGTGACCCTAGTTTGACAGCTTGGTGATTCTTTCTCTCTGAGAAAGAAGAGGGACGAAAGGAGAATGGCCTTCATGTGTTTGTGTTGGACCGGAGGGGGGGGTGTCTGTATGCATGTGTGTATAGATGTGTGTGTTAGGTGTGTTTGGGGGGTGTCTGTATGCATGTGTATAGATGTGTGTGTTAGGTGTGTTTGGGGGTGTCTGTGTGCATGTGTGTATAGATGTGTGTGTTAGGTGTGTTTGGGGGGTGTCTGTGTGCATGTGTGTATAGATGTGTGTGTTAGGTGTGTTTGGGGGGTG